>VXBL01018527.1:800215-867164 GCA_013400195.1 Aramus guarauna
TTCTTTCATACAATCACTATAGCAAAGAACTAAAAAACTCTTTTAATCTAAAATCATATTTTCAATGATAGATCCCAAAGAAAGGATAATTTAGCTTTTTCTTTTTTCCCCCTTGTTTGCCTGTCAGATAACTAGAAGGAAAACTGAGAACTTTTTAATAACATTAGAACTCTCTCTGAAATGCAGCAAAACACCTCCAACGTTTACCAAAAATCCCCCTATGACTGTAATAGGCTTTCACTGGTGAGCTCTAAACTGGTTCTTCCTCACTCAACTTGGAGGTGGCAGTCAGGTCACACTGCTCCAAGAAGAGCTTTCTGAGAGATGGTTTATTTCATGAGGAATCCCTCTAAGCAGAATGGAAGTTTTGATATTGACTCATGATATTGCCCAGAAGGACTATAGCAGTGGCTGACAGCTGTGCAGATGCAAAATGAAAATGAAGTGGCCTGGGACAATCTGGCCAAGAAAGAAGAGTCTATTCCTCAGTATAATTAAATTTATATGAAATTTTCCTGTGGAAAGAGAAGAATTCCCTAGCAATTACTCCTGAATTTTCTGTGTTTAGAAAGGGATTTTGAAGCTGGAGAGAACCAGTAGAAGAAAATAAAAGAAGAAATTAATGAAGACGGGGGGAAAAGGGAGAAAGCAGACAAGATGCATATTTGGAAGTGAATAATGATTTTCCATTGAGTAAGAAGAGGCTAATATTTTATGAGCAGGGTAAAGACTGGTGAGGAACAGAGGGTAAGCAGCAATTATAGCATCTTTCTTGCAGCCTGGGGAAACACCTGTTTACTCTGCATCAAACACATGCTGTCTGCAAGCTGCCAGACTTTCAGCCATCATATATTCCTGGGCAGTAGACTCTGCCTTGTAGAGGAGGTCCTCTTCATGTGATCACCAGAACGATCATTGCTGGCAGACGTGGGCATTTCCTGCGATATAGATATCATGCTCACTCTTCAGGAGCAATGGGGGCACTCCTGCGTGCGTAGTGTAGCAGCGGCTCACCGACAGCTCATGTGGCTGTCACCCGCGCTGACGGTGCCAGGGATAAGGCAGCAGAGTAATGCCAGAGCCCCATTAGCAGCAGAGGATGCAGCAAGGAGTTCCTCGAGTTTGACATTACCAAGTCACAGCTGGTGGTTTACTGGTCTGAATGCCAGGCTGAAACTGAGCTCCTGGCAGCCCTGGTCATTGCTCAGTGGTGAAGCATTCCACGGCTCCCACTTCTCTCAGATCACAGAGAGGACTGTGTGTCAGCTACACGACGATTTCAGCCTATGGGGCAACATTACAATTTTTTAGTAAGGTGAAAGAAGCAGTAAAAATAGCAAAAGCATCACTCCAGTATCCTACACTTTTATATCTATCTAAATCAGCAGTTCCTGTGCATGTATGCGACACATTCTATAATGCTAACCAGCACTTAAATAACCCACAAAACAGACAATAAAAATTAACACAGTCCCGTTTATAGTTGCCGTGCAATATAACATAACACTAAAACTAATTCTGCTACAGTTCCATTTCTTCTTTAAAGATTGTTTAACAGGTTGTAGTAAAAAAACAAAAAACAAAACAAAACAAAAAACCCACAAAAAACAGTGTTCTGGTGTTTGCTGATACGACTACAGTCAGCTGAAAAGTTCTGGTTTTCCTTTCCTTCAATTAAAGGTAAAATAAAATGAAATCTGAAAAAAAAAGAAAAAAATCATCACTCTCTCAGATTAAAGTAACATTCAGATGTCAAAGGCAAAGCACTTAAAATTTATTTAGGATAAGCAGAGATTCTGCTGTGAGGCTATGGCTGTCTCTAGGGGAAAAAGAAGCAACATATATTTTAAAAAGTCAGTCTGGCACATTACTTCACCTGTAAGAATCTTATTATGATTATATTAAAGATTGCTTGATTCTTCCCTTATGTCAATCAAAGGTCAACCCAAAGCAAGTTTTCTTCCTGCTTCGAGCTAACCAAGTTTCAATGGCTTGCCTGACTTATCAACCTAAAGAGCTCTCTGCTTTCAGTCCAGAAAAAAAGGAAATCTTCACTATTTTGAAATTACAAAAATCTATTTTAGAACACCAGCATTTAACTACAGTCATGGAGAAGGAAGGAAGGAAGGAAGCGGGGCATCAGGGCAGACTTGTTGCAACACATGCAAGGCAAGTATATGAAAAGGAATTCTTTAAAAGAAAACAACAAAGAGCAACAATCAATTCAGGAGCCATCTTTTAAGAATGGTTAAGAAAACATCAATATAGGCATTACAAAACAGAAGCTAAATTTAAAGAAAGGGAATTATAACTTGCATAGCATGACAAATATTATTTTATCCAAACAAATAAATCATAATATTGTGTTTTTTCTCATATCAAAGATCAAGTCTCTCACTACTCAAAGGGGAATTATATTTTAAAAATTATCTCCATATCTACTCAATCTTGTCTTTTGGCAAAGATTGTTGACTGAGAGATCCAAGGTCAAATGCCTAGCCACATTAAATTTGACTAAATGTGTTCCTTGTTTTTAACAATGTGATTATTCCATTTACTCTTGTCCAACAGAAAAAAAATCAGCTATGCACTAGATTATTTTGTTCAGTACAAAATGAGACAGAACTCAAGGGACAGAGTAAGCAAGGCAGAATAATCATCTTTGAACTGCTCCATGATATAGAAACCATCTTATGCTAAATTATATTACATCATCTGAAATATATTATATAGATTTGTGTGTTAGCATATATTCCCACAGAATTCAGTAAATAGCAAGTACTCAGCACTTCTCAGTAGATGCTCAGCAAGTTTGAGGATTAAGCCCCTTATTCCCAAACCATGAGTGTATAGCACAAGTCCAAGTCATGTTAGAAGGCTTTAGATATTGTAGTTGAATCTCTAGTTGCTGGGATTTTCACTGTTTCAGATAGCTATTGGTATTGGGGTTTTTTTCTGATGACTACAGAGTTTCTATTATGAATGCCATCTTCAGAACAGCACTTTGAAGTTGTGGGATATTTTCTCTCCATACAGAGTCATAGTAAACTATTGAGCTGTGAAGGAGATGAATGCAGTGATTTACTTGTGATCCACCTGCTCAGCACCTGGGATCAAACCCAAGCTGCACCTGTCATCATTTCAGTCTGACAGGGGAGTCAGCTGGACGTACCCATATACCTTCACCACTTTCCATCAGATTGATTGTAGGAGGAAGTTGTGGGGTGAGTTGCTTGAAAGAATGCTCCCTGGAGCAGAGACATTCATGAGTGAACCCCATACTCACATTTATGAGGGAAAAAATGGTTTCTACCAAAATTATGTCTCTTTTTTGAGACATACATATGTCTAAAATGTCTGCTCAAAAATGCTCTTTTCCTGGAGTGTGAACAGGGCTCTTGGTACTGTATTTGAGGCTAAGCAGGGTTACAGGGCTGCACTTGTAGCCATTGGCAGTGATAATCAGAAGGGTACTTTATCTGGTATATCTGTCTGGTGCTCTGAATGAGGCCATGTACGTCTGGCTGAACAGAGCACTGCCGTCACTCCCTCCAGAGGAGTGGATGTTTCTTCCTTCTCCCTTCGGCCAGCCACAGTGTCACCCTTGCTTGCAGCATATTGCATCCATTCACACTCAGAAAGTGGTGGAGGCAGAGGCCACACGTGCAGGGCTTCTTCTGTTGTGATGTGCCTCTGCACTGCTCTCTGGCCAGGGCAGGAGCTCGTGAGATTCTGGCTCACTCAGAGTTTGTGTTCAATACCTGAGAAAATATAAGCTGCTTTATTACCCTCAGCTGGTGCCCTGGAAACTCTACAGTTGCATTTACGTGGTGAAGGGGAAATTCAAATTGTAACTGCTCAGCAGTGGTAATTTGAGATCAAGGAATGATCTGGCATGCAGGACAAGACCGCCCAGCTGCAGGAGGGGTTAAAGTGGCTGGAAGCAGGGAGCCAGAGCCAGAGTGACTCCTGGAAAGGCAGTGAAGTTTCCCTTGGTGATGAGATCAGAAAAAGCCTCGGCACTATCCAGTAGCCATCCTGGAATAAGAACACTTAGGGGCTCGAGCTCAGGGCACACCTCCGTGCAGCAGAGCTGAGCTGGGGGATGGAACCACTCAGCCTCTCTCAGAATCGGTGCTGGTGCAAGCTGATGTAAGGAATTGGCTTGTGACACAACTTGGCAGGCTTCTTGTAGAATCACTTATGGCCATAGGATTCTGTGCAATGTTTTATTCATTAATTATTTTATATATCTCTCTATATATAAACACAAACATTTGTTTAATTCACCTCACAGGGTACAAAAAAAATTCCTCAGCAATGGAGTTCAGTGTTTTCCCGTGATGTTCCTAATTATAGCATTTCCATAGTCACCGCAATGATTTTTCCTCTGCCTTGTACCCAATATTGCACCTTCTACCTACCTGCCCTGCCAGCACCTGCATGTAACTCTCAAGAGTCTGCATTCCTTGTGCACTTCTGCTGAAACAAATGTGCAGCCTGTCCCTGCTCATGTCCCCCTCCTTGGCTGCACTGGGGGATGTCCAGTCCTTACTGGTCTTCTCTCTGTAACTCTGTAATGAGTCACATTCATATTTATTAACACTTAATGAAAGGGAGAAAAGACAAATGTGATTATAACTCCCTGAAACCTGTTTCTAACTTCATACTTTCCATTAGTGATGGCAAACTAATCAAAACAAACCAAAATTAAAAAAAAAACCTCCAGAATATCCAGATTGCCACAAAGCCCATAGACAGAAATAAATACTTTTAGAAACTATGTAAAAATGCATATCCATGAATCTTACCTCGTGATGTTGTCACTATTATAACAACATCTTCATTTTGTTCTATCAGAAGATGGGCACAACCTAATTGCCAAGAACTGTATTCTGTCATTGTAATACTTTGCACCACAGGTAGTTTGATTGATTGTGTTAGTCATTAATAGCTGCATTTTTTCTTTTGTGATGTAATAGAATAGGCTGAAGCAAATTTGCACTTTATATTTTTTTTTTATTTTTTAATTTCTTGAAAAAGCTAGGAAACAAAGCATTAAATGGTGTGTGTGTGTACATATATATATATATATATATGACCTGTAGTGTTAGGACAAGATATTATGGCTTTAAACAAAAAGATGGTAGATTTAGATTAAATATTAGGTAGAAATTCCCTACTGTGAGGGGGGTGAGGCACTGGAACAGGTTGCCCAGAGAAGCTGTGGCTGCCCCCTCCCTGGAAGTGTTCAAGGCCAGGTTGGATGGGGCTTTGGGCAACCTGGCTAGTGGAGGGTGTCCCTGCCCATAGCAGGGGGGTTGGAACTAAATGATCTTTGAGGTCCCTTCCAACCCAAATCATTTTATGATTCTATATTAAAAATCAAATAAAATATATAAATATAACACAAAACTGTACCAAACATTTTCTTCACTCACAAGGCAAAACATTTTAAGGAGTGAAAGTATTTCACATTGCAAAAGAGCTTTCAGAGGCTGTTTCTTCCTTGAAAGTATTACAGTAGAAAATATATAACAATTAGTAAAAGTATTTTTGAAAAAAAACCCCAGACCTGAATCTGCAAAATTCATCCAAAATAAAGTCATGCAGTCTTCAAAACAGCAGAAATAAGAAGAGCTGCAAAAATAACAAGCAAATGATTCATATCCAGGGGAATGAGAGCTTGGTGGTTTGTTGATTTTTTTCTTCCCCCTTTTTTTGATAAAGGTACAAGTGGGAATTGCAGCCAGCACTTTACACTTCTGTTCCAAGTCTGCTACAGACCTTCCTGTGATATTGAGGCAATTTCTTAAGAGTGCGGTTAGTCAGCACGTATTTCTTTGGTCAACTACAAAAATATTTGCAGATCTTGTTAATTCTGGCAACATGATGCAACTGAAAAATGGGGTTTATTTATTTTTTTCTGAAGCAAAGGTAACGAGGGGTTTGAGATGCAAAGAAAATGTTGAAAGCTTTTAGTTTTCTGAAGGTGAAGTTTCTTTTTGGGTTGTTTGTTGTTTGTATTTTTTTAAAAATTTTGGTTGCAGAAAATAGCTCATAATTTGACAGACATTTCAACAAAAATAAAGCAAAGAAAAATCTTTGAGAGACTGATCCTGAGCTTTAGGATGGACTGCCAATGTGTTAAAAAAAGAACTTAACTCCCTCACCCTTGAGGATGAAACATGTTAGGCAGCATGCCATGAAGCACAGAGTGTAATACTCACTTTAAGGAATTTATAATTTAAGACTAGAAATTACAAATTACAACTTTATTATTTGATGCATTTTCTGTTGTTTCTTTCAATCTGAGGAGCCTCAGCTGAAGACCAACATCCCAGTTTCCCTTGACACTGCGTAAGCACAGCAAAGCTGTGATGGGTATAATTCAGCCCAGTTCAACTGCACTGGCTGTTGAAAACACATCCATTTCCCAGACTCTGTTCATAACATGCCTATCTCCCGTGGCATGGGTATCGACGTGCCAAGACACCTCTGAAATGCATACAGTGCAACCCATTCCCTTTTGCAGCCCAGGGCCCCTTATGCGCCCAGGGTGGGTGAGGTAGCGCTGGGGCAGCGTGAGGTCACTTTAGCCGCCACAACCAGCAGCGACGCTTGCCAGCACGCTGGTGGTGTGTCGCTGACGCTTAACACCAACTAGACAGTGCGGAGACAAGATGGACGTGGGTGCCAGAGCACTTTAATCGCAGACACATGCAGCGGTGTTCACGTGTTAATGCTATAGCCAGGCACTGGGTGATTCTTAGGCATGCAGGAGACGTATAGGAAGAGTTTTAGGGAAGGATTTGAAGAAAGAATGTAAAGTATTTTTCTTTTCCCTAAATATATGATAGGAATGTCAAAAATCACTCGATGTGGCATGTTTGCAAATTTTTCTATGGCTTTACCAGCCCTCTGTCACTAGCAGAGTTTGTCAAACATCCCGAATAGCAGGACTGGAAATCAGCCACTTGACTGTCCTTAAAACTGGGAGCATACACGCACTTTTCATCCAGGTTGGTAGAAAACAGGTCAGTAACAAGTTTCATCTTTTATTTATCATTTGCTCAGTGGCTTTCCTCTGACCATGTCTTAAATCTGACCAGCACATTAGGAAGAAATGAGCCCCACTCTGGAGAGTGGCAGCACATGATTAAATCCTACTCCAACATTACTGAACTCTACAGAGTAGCTTTAAAATGCGAGGAGATTTTGCTCCATGGTGGTGTCCATTTCACCCAGACAATCTACTTGAGCCCTGGAAGAGTGATGGTCACCATCCCCAACCCTGGAGGTGAAACTGCACGCACCACTTTTGGCCGCCATCTGCACGCAGCATATTTCAGCCTGAGGGGAACAGCGTCCTAAATACTAATGTATAGGCTAACATGGCTAGCCTTTACAAACAGGAATACCCTTTTATTAGGATTATTAATTGGACAGCAAGAGTAGATGACATGCAGGTCTGCTTTATGTGTGGGTTTATTGCATTCTGCATAAGCAGGAATGAATGCTGGCTTAAACTGGGATTAGTGGGTGCTGGAAGGGTAGCAGCTACTTTGACCCTCCAGGACACATTGGCTATTGGCTTACAATATTGTTGGTAGGCAGCTTTTTTGGGGGGCGGTTGTCAGAAGGCATTTCAAGTTTATTATACCACTGTGAAAGGACAGGAGGTGAAAAAAAAAAAAAAATCAATATAAAGACTAAAACAGCTTTAGGTGATGCAGAAATTCTTTTCCAAAGGAGAGGTTTTCATTCCCTTCTTCAAATATTTTATAATGCATTTCTCCCTGCTTGGGTTCTGCTCTCTTTAGTTGTGCAACTACCTTGTCTTTCACTGATCTTAGACATCTGTCTTACCTACCATTAATTCTTGGAAGGTTGAAGCAGAGCGTATATTCATCTAAATCTATTTCACTCCCCACTCTTTCACAACTAACATCCATCTGCTCCTTCTCCGTCCACATGCCTGTAGCAAGCCCAGTCCTTCCCCTTTTCGAGTAACTATTAACTGGCTGCTGCTTTTCATCTCCAACTCGCTTCACCAAGGTGCCTGGCTCTGTCATGTCACGGAGTACTTTTGTCTGTAAACACAAAGTAAATACAGTAATCAGTAAATAGGGGAATAAGTAATCCAAAGCATAGTAGTGATTAAAGACAGGCATATTTTCAGCAACCCAAGAAGTAGTACTTAATGCTATAATAAAATGCCAATGTTTTAAAATGATAGACTTTCCTCTTCCCTAGTCTTTATTTTGCTTATTTAATAAAATTTGCATTCCAATCTGTTCCATCATAAAATCACATTTAAGGAGGAGTATTCTTTTTCGTAGGGTGACTTAGTATGTCTTCTAGCCAACTTCACCAACATAAATGATATTCCCAGAAGACATTCCTCCCCCCACAGAAATCTATCCTTGTTTTTACTGAACAAATTTTCCTCCACTAAAAAGAAAAAAGCATCTGTTTCTTGCTCTATGAGAAAGCAGCTTAACTCATTTTCTGTATAATAATCGATGCTTTGTTTTAAAATTTAATTTAATTAATTAATGATAAGCCATTAACAAAGTAACTAATATTTCCATATTTTCACTGTACGGCTCTACGCACAGAGCTGCTCAAATGGCCTGTGACTAAAAGGAGCTAATGGCAGGTGGCCCTGCTTTGCACTTTTCTCAGCTACTTCATGGTTTGATCCTAGGACCCATATTCCTCCTTGTATCTTCTTTATATTTTCATTGAAATTAATGGTTCAGATTCTCGGTCCTTGTAGTTCCATGAGCCTAAGGATTTTTTCATTCTGTCTGTGCAGGCATAAAATGACAGTTCCTTTAATAAGGAAGATTATAAATTGCATTTTGTTTTGTTTTGTTTTGTTTTGATAACAAGACATAATGTATCCTGTTGTTTCAATTTTAATCTTCCTTTTGCCCATGGGTGATTAAGCTCTTTTGAGAAGTTTGTTAAATACATATTTAGCTGATTTAGAAATGAATGGTAGAAATTAATTATATTACCATATCATATATTATTTACCAGACACATCTATTATCCTATAAATATATATTTACTAAACACAAATTGTTTCCTCAATAATAGTAATTCTCTGGACAAACTGTAGATAGTGTTCATTTTCTCATCTGAGGATCTCAGATTGTCTTTTCTATGAAGAGGCATACGAAGTCTGTTAAAATCATTTGGAACATGGTTATTACTGAGAATGCATGGTTCATTTTTCATTTGACTCAGCTGTTAAAAAAACTCAATTTTTTTCTCCAGAAATAAGCAGATGTGTTTGTAGTGTGATGAGATCACAGCCAAATCCCAGGACTTGCTCCTATCTTCTCTGAAAGGAAGGGAGAGATCACGTGTGGTTCCTGCTATGTGTCAAATGTTTATTTGACCATAGTGATGTTTCTTAAGCACAGCAAGGTGACAGTTTGTCTGATTTTTATCTGTGTTTAGTCATTGAGATTCAACTGAATAACTTACAAGAAAAGTTAGCTCGTCAAAATTTGTTGAAATAGACTGTGACTAAATTGACTTGAAAATAATAGTCAGGTATATGTATCCTGTGATGTTTTCATTGTCGCCTTTTTTCTTTTGCTTTTGCTTTTTCCTTCCACAGATTTTGTCACTGATGAGATACCTCTAAAACCTAACAATGTTATATTCTGTTATTTTAGGTGGTACAAATCATTAATAACTTCAGTGATTATATATTCTTATATACTGGGAAAATATACCAATTATTTTCTTTATTTTTATAATTATCATTATTATTTCTTATGTTAGGAAATATCCCAATTATGAGATGGTCATGAAGCTACAAGAGAACAACATAACTTACTTAAAAAAATTGTCTTTTTAGTCATACTGCTGGATGAATACTTTGTATACATTTGGGCTTAACAGCAACAGCAGCAATTTAACAAATAAATGAAATCTTATTTCCAAATAAGTTTCAGTAAACATTGTCATGATCTTAATCCTCCAGACTACATAAATATTATTTTTCCTGGCATCTGAATGTTTCATCAAATACCATTTTTTTCTGTATTCTAATGAGGTGTGAGAACTGCATCAAATGAGGTTTTAAAAATTCACATGACCCTGATTTACCTAAATTGTAATTCTGAATTTTTTCCTCTAGGCCTTTGGGTGTAATTCTTGACAGCAACAAAGAAATGGGTTTTTTTGGGTATTGTATAGGTATTTAAAAATCACCTGGAATGTCTCATGGAAAGAACACCGAATAAGCTGTCACACACAGGCCCACCAGAAGTCTCAGCCTTGTTTTGAGATTAAAACCACACACAATAAAAACTTAATAGATTGTTGGAGAAAACATCCAAGTTTAGATGGAAAACATTTGATTTTAATCTTTATCAGAATTATACACTTGCCTAGGCCACAATTTTGCAAGTAAACCGCCAGATACTACAATATTGTTTGAAAATAGGGTTCCCGTTTCCTCACACCACTTGTACACCGATGCCATTTTACCGGGCTCTGCAGAGTTACTCCAGGTGACAGTGTGACTCCAAGCTTCTCTTATTTTCCGTGTAGCATGGCCAGATACACAGGGACAGCTGGAAGGCAAGAGAAAAGTAGGAAACTTCCAAATGGAAGACAGGGGCTTTCAAGAATAATTTCAATGAAAAAAAAAAAAAGGTGCGCTATGTAAATTGGGGGTTCAGGTGCCCTTCTGTACACAGATGTGAGCTGACAGCTGCCCGCACGGTAAGCTGGTCGGATGTGAGCCACCTCTGACTGGCACCTGAGGTTTATAACTGGTGCTTTTCATCTCAGACCAAGTTTGTGTTCATCCAGTTCGGAGTGCAGGCAGATTAAGTTCATATCCATCTGCAAAGGAGCATTGAGCTAGAAAAAGTGGAGAGAATATGGCTGCAAAGAAGGTAAGAAGAAGAAAACAGCAATGACTGGGTTTGCTGTAGATATATCTGACATATTATTCACTAAATAGGATTACATTTATTAAATAAACTTTCTGGATAAGGTTGCCAAAGCAACACTCTGAAGAGATGCATTGGGAGCTGGATTGAGCCCATAACCTCATTAAAAAAAGTAAAAAAGAGTTTCCATGCTTATCACACCTAAAACTATCATTCAAAGTGATTATAAAAATTAGCATTTTGAAAACAAAACTCAAAAAACAACATAAGAAATTAAGCTATTCCTTACAGTAGTGAACTTATTGGTTGATTTATATATTCAGTTGTTAATTAGATCTGTCTCCCAGGAACAGGCCCATTGAGATAGATACCTTCTTCAAGACATCCCGGAGCTAACAAGACACAAGGCATACATTTTTCCATCAGAGCATTCATCAGTATATTTTCTTAACAAAATGAAAAGACACATTTCCTAGAGCATTATGAACCTCCAGGGGCTAAAGAAATCCTTGTAGAAGAATAACGAAAGCTAAATTAGACATCAAATATCATGATCACTCTTTGTGCAGTAACTTTAATGCCAAAACAATGTTAGTTCTGGTTTATATGTATTGTTAGACTTTTCAACACCGCCTGAAATAGATGGAGCCAGTAAATCACAGAGATGTAATGGGTAAAAGACATTCCCCTGGCTTTAATGAATCCCACCACAGCCTTTAGAAAAGTTCACAGTATTGAGTTATTTTGTCATTATTAGTTACACAGCTAATGAAAACTTGTACACTGCTGAAGTTTGAGTAAGAAAGAAGGCAGATCCTGCAACACTTGGGGGTATTGTGTATATCTGTTTCTTTGTTATCTTCATTAATGCAGATTTTTAGATTCCAGTAGAACTTTTAAGTAAGGAGTGAATCCCAAGCCATTCTTTGGGATTTCCATATTCTCAGAGTGTTTGCGTCCCTTTCTTAGCCATGCCCCAATATCATCGGTGCAGAAGATAGCTGCTGTTGGAGGAGGTTCTACTACCTTCATCAGAGGAAATTTCATTTTTTTGTCAATGTTATTCTCCATTGAATATTTCTAGCCACTATAAACAAAGCAAATTTGTCTTCATGGAGAAAGACACTATATAGGGTAATACACATATATATATGATATATAAAGGATTCTTATTGTTATATTCTTTATCACATTTCTGCAACTTACCTGTTTCAATTACATTTCCTGGATGCAAATGAGGTCACAGTTTCCTACTTGATACCTTAAAATATTGCTTATGCTGCTACCAAAACTTTGTATTATAAAAATAATTGAGACATCTTACATGAACTGTATTGTCACATCCTCATTTTGTGGGTTGCATGGTAATGCAGAACATAGGCCAAAATTATATCCTCAGCTCATTTAAATATATTTGGCCTTGTTGACTTCATTTTAGGTCATCTGGACATATGGCTGCTATGCATATGTCCTTCAATAGATCCTCCAATGGGATGAGTTTTTAATGTAATGAAGAATATTCTTTTTCTTTTTCTAAGACTCAGATGAACAGTTATGACAGAGAAAGGTAAAATTGATCTTTTCATTGATTATTAATTGATGTTTATTTTCTTTAAACAATTTCCAGATAAAAAAAAATTGCAGTTATACTGCTTGTCATCTACTTGATTTCATTTTATTAATTTTCCTGAGATTATTCCTGGAGGATCAGGTATTTAGACACTGGTAATATTTTTGCTTTTCTATCATAGAAAATCCATGTTTCCTTTGCCCCCTTTAAAACAAATTTTGTACAAATAAATTTGCTATACACCCTACTACATAGCTAAAGATAAGGTTTTATTCTATTAAAAATTCCATTTATGTCACATTTTTGTAAACTATTAAACAAAAATATCATTTTCCACTAATTGATGGAATTTTACCTATGTGCTGTAGTTAAAAAAAGTGGTGGTTTGTTTTGTGAAATAAAATTTTAAAAAGATACGAGTCTAAACTGCATTTTCAGATCCTGTTGTAAAGCCACCAGTTTCCAGTTCCCTAAAACTGAGGGCACAGGACTTTCTGAGGGCAGAAATAAGCACACAAAATAACACTGATATTTTTACCCTACAGTCATCTGGAAGGAGACACTATACTTACAGAGAAACTCTGTTTTCATTGCGTATTTGTGGTAAGAGATTGGTTACTTTTACACTTCTCACACCATTCTAATAGTCATCTTTTTTAAATCTAGGTGAAACATCACAATATTCTCAGTTTTTCTATTAACAAGCCCATGCATTAGTATAACAGCAGCACACCAATCCAGCTAGTAACATAGAATCATACAAAAAGACTTTCATGTAAACCAATAGTTGTGAGGTGATGATGATCCAGCATGATTACACGAGTCCTGGCAAGGCCACCCATTATGAGCATCTTAGAATCCAGTTTTTAAAAATGCCTAACATTTTGGCCTATGTATGATATTAAGTGTCTACCATTTCACAGGAAGGAATGAAAATCCCTGTCAGTCCTGCATCTGCTCAAACATCCCTCATTCACTAATCCCTTATGTTAGTCTGATGTTAAGCTACAACGTCTTGTATAAAATTTGCATTTCAAAAGTCAAAAACAGTCCATGAGCTAGAAGACACCATGTTTCTCAAATACATTATTCTGCTAAAGCTGAGATCCATCCTGACCCAATGGCCATTGAAATCAAGGTCACAAAGGTGGCTCAGTAGAAGGAATACAGTGTAAAGCTTTCCTAGACAGTGTCCCTTAAATGCTACTGGCTCATTTACCATCTTTGGAGAAAAATGTGATGATGGATGAGGCATCAAGGTGATGTGCCAGCCTTATTATAAATGTATCTGTAAAGTCATGAGAGTGGTTGCTAGATGATCCATTTTCAGCCTTAAGAGCCAGTTCAGACAAAGAAAAGCAAAAAAATGTTCCTCATCTTTCAGATCGAAGACCAGGGAGAGGGATGAAACTGTAATTTTTTGAAATTCTATAAATCATGGCAAGCTCAATTTTTCTATTTATACATTAATGCATAACCACAGCATACTCTATACAATTCTGTTAATTATAGAGAGACCTTTAAAGACAAAAATCCAGTTTAAAGTTCTAGCACTGGGGGCTCTACCAGAATACTAGCAATTTTTCCTGCAACTTCAAACAAAATTATCATCCTTCAACTTCCTTTTGCCAAGAAAAAAAATCTTTTCAGTTGTATTTCTCATGTCACTTTTCGATTACACCTGTTATATAAGGAAGTAGCATAAAAATCTCCAGAAACTAAACTAACAATAAAAAGAAAGAAATGAAATTGCAAATATTTTAAGATTATGCTTTAAAAAGAATCATGAAGATATTATTTTTATTCCTTTTTTTTTTTCTCCTATAGGTAAAATCTACTTTTTGGTTTTTTTTTTTTAAATTAACATTTTAAACTCAAAAATGTTTGCTCAACTGTTCCAGAATGGGAGCAAGATGACAGAGAAGATTATTAACCAGTCTGGCCATTGAAAAAGGACCACTGATGAAAAAAAATGAAAGTCTAAAAATCAGAAGCAAAGACTACATGAAAATACAAATGCCATCTTTCCATCCTGATCCTGAAATAATTTTTCCTTTGCTCTTTCTCAGGATTTATCTCACTAAAATGGGAAGAAGAAAGTTTGGAAATGCAGGTTTTTAGTTTTAGTTTAGGTTTTGGTTTTATTTTTTTTACCAGCCACAAAACAGAGTTGTTTGAGGAAAAAAAAAAAGCCTCACTACTTCAAATGTATATGTTCCTATTCTCTGTATTCAACTTACTGAACTGAATTATGCAGCTTATTGAAATTCTGACAAACGCTTTTACCAAAAAGTGAATATGTGAGGAGTAGATCAGTTATAAAGTATTTTATTTAAGGCACTGGGGTGCAGCATGTCAGCTACTTTGCACAGTCAAATGCTATAGAGGTTTAAAGCCTGAAATTCTGCCCAATTTTTTTTTTTTTTAACTATTTCTATCTATTTACAACTTTGAAAGCCACTTTACCAAGGCATTGAAGTCCGTATTCCACTATGAATTGCAGAGGCTGCTATGTTGGTGATGCCAACTGATACATGACAACTTTAAAGTCACTACCACACTTTACTTACTCTTTTGCAATCCCCTTTGCAGCCTGAGGACAACATAACCTTTTTTTTCCTGTGTCATCTGGTGGCCATCTGGTACAACTAAACTGTCATTTCTACCTAGGGCAGATCCTTCCACAGCCCTGGATCATGGGATGCACTCCATCACCTTTCTTCTGTATCAAAGTACACATTGTCCTCAGTTTCCTTCGGAGGAAAACTAGGTGGTAAATGAGATGAGCCTACCTAGCGGGGCAGGCGATTGCTGAATCATGAACACTGAGCACACTGGCCTCGCACTGGAGAAACAGCGCAAAAGCTCCTAGCAAACACTGGAAATTGGAGCAGGCTCCCTGCGTCTCTGTAGTACACTAGAGAAATGACCTAATGAATGTGTCGGCACGTAAATCTAATTTTAGACTCGGTCATATTAACACATGAAAACGTTGTATGTTCCCAGGTGTTAAACAGGAGAAGTAGACTTGTCTCATAAAAGAGCAAGTACGGCTCATTGGAAAGCCCTAATGATGCTTCACTGAAACCAAAATCCTGCAGAAAATGTAATCAGTTTCTTTGCTAGTAGTTAAAATTAAATCACCAATGGAAAATATTTTTAATTATTGAGAAAGTCCTGCATAACAATGTTTTGAAAATAAGTATTTTTGCTTGATTTCTGTTTTTAATTTTATGTTATTGTGGTTAGCTTTGAGATAATTTTTCGTTTTCAAAATTAATATGCCACAAATAATGAAAAAGACAAAACAAAGAACACAGTCTGACTAACTGTAAATGATTCACATTTAATGTTTGTAATCAGATTTTTTATTTTAATTTAAAAAGTATTTTTCACCCTGATTCACAGAAGTTTATTTCAAAGTCTCAACATTTTTTTACTGAACCAAAAGTCTGTTTTACATTCACCATTACTACAAATCTAATCACTCATTTGGAAGTTATGGTTTCTAACACCTAAATCAGGAAGAAAGCAAAATTATTTTAAATACACATAAATCAGAGTCTGTAGAAAGTTTAAGAAATGCTTCTCTTTTCAAACAAAACTCTTTTCAAAATATTGAAGATAAAAATCATTAGTGAGATTAAATGTGTGCTAAAGAAAGAGAGGATATAAACAGCTAATGGATTAAAAGTGGAAAGAAATAGTGCATAAAGTTCACATAAATAAAAACAAAAAATAAAAACAATGATTAAATATAAACTCATACATCTATGCAACTGAGGAAAATCAAGCCGACCATTGCTGATTTTCTTTGAGTATTAAATAGCACGTAATTAGGAAAGAAACAAATAGATGAGGAAATTGCATTTTAATGCCTTTCTGTGTTAATAAATAATAGATATGACAGTCAGAGTAACTATGGAGCTCAGACACATGGGAAAATGAAAGGCAATGACAGGAATGAAGCTGTGATGCCCTCATTATTAGCAGTGATTGGGCATATTAGCATGAATATGTGAGAAAGCTATACATTCTTCTTGCAGCAGTGCACTTTAAAAAAAGTGAGTCTGATTAGTAATTTGTTTTAAAGTCAAGTGCAGTAAAAAAGACTGAAAATTCTTCCTGATTTTTCTCCCTTAGTAAGAGAAGCCTTATATATTTTACAGCAGCAGCACGTGAGGTACAAGGAGGTCACAGGCTGAAGGGAGGTTTTCATAGTGCCTGGATTCAGGCACCTAACTTCGGCACTTAGATTAGCTTGATAGGCTTCCTAGATTCCCTGTGTAATTAATGGAGATAGACAGGCTCCTCCAGAGAGTAATTCAGAGCGAGAACCTAACCAAGGTGACCTGAATTGTTCTCCATGGGAGCTTCTCTCTCTGGCTACAGAGGGAGTTCAGGTCATTTCCCAGTCAACTCCTCTGGATCATTAAGGTGCCTAAAGTTAAGATCCTTGAATATCTCCCCCTTCCCACTCTAGATGACTGGACGCCCGGCTGTAGGACACAGAGGAGCCGCAAGCACCTACCTGCAAGCACTTGAAAAGGAGAAAGAGGGCAAAGCTAGGGAAGAGATCGGAGCAAAACTTTCTGCAGGGGACAAGTGAATTCCCAGACTAAATTCTGTTTTCATTGGGTCTTATCTTCATCTTGGAAGGCACAAACCGGAGAGATTAATTGAGGGCTACCTTCAGATTCCTGTTGTCAGGGAGCAAGCAGAGAGGCACTGTGTTGGAAGTCAGATCTCTACAGGGATGCCTGGGATTCCTGGGGACGGATGGTGTCTGGGGGCCCAGCAGCATGCTGCCAGCTTGCTGCGCCAAACCATCCATGTCCCAGACAAGGGTCTCTGGGTCTGTGGAATCTCTTTGCTTGTGCACCCACTTAAAACACATGCATTTCTCATACTTGTAACCAAGAGCGAGGATATTTAATTTGGTAAAAAAAAGCTTAGACTAGATGCATTCTCTGAAACTGTTTACAGCTTGTTCCTGTAACTATTGTAGCACCATGTTTAACTTACGGCATCTTTAAATGCAAGTGAAGACATCCTAAAAGGACCTGGGGATTTTCTTCCCTGGGAAGTATTTAGAATTTACTTGCCAACTGCTGCAATCAGCAGCATTTGCTTTGCTCGTATATTGCTATGAAACACGGGGATAAACCAGCTCTGGCAGGGATGATGGAGCATTCTCTAGAGAAGGCATAAAATAGAAAAATCTGCTCAAATCTCGCCCACCATTCCCTTTCAGTTCAATTGCAGAAGCTCCCTAGAGCACTGTAGGCCAATTCTATACTGCTACTTCAGCAGCAGTGCCAAGTTCAGATCCAGCTTTGCCAGCTAAGCAGCTTGAGACAGTTGCATCTGCATTGCCCTAGCCTGTCTCTGGCACTCATTATCTGTGCCCCCTCTGTGCTTCAGTTGGAGCAACTTGACCTCCCCAGATATCCTACAATCCATGTCCTCTACCTGTCTGACAGGATCTCCTGGCAGATATATGTTCCAGTCTGACTTGTCCCAGGAGCCTTGCCTGTTGCAGCCTATTAGCATCCACACAAAATATGCTGCTCAGGAAGCCTGACATTTGCAGAAAAGTGGAACAGGTCCATGACAGTCATTTTAGAGCACCTGGTTGCTTCTGTGCTCGTGTCTGGCACACCGGGAGTTGGAGGTCCCTTGGATCTTTCTCTGTTTTTGCCATCAAGAACCACTGCAGTGTCTCTGGGTGGGACACAACCTGCTTAAACCAGTGACAAGCCTTTAGGACATTGCTCTGTACGACCAGATTATAGTCTGAGTCTTCTCTTAGCAGTGAGAAGGGACTGGCCTCTGCAGTCTGATCTGGCTTCCACCACTGGCAAGGCACCAGCTTGGAGAGATGAAAGCCACTGTCAGTGTCACAGTAACAGAAGGAAGCAATCAGTCATGTCCTGCTCCTATACAGAGAACATCAAATGTATTGTCATTTGTTCAGAGTGCTTGGCCTGAGGGTTGCTGCAAGTCTGACAGAGCTTCTTGGAGAACAGAAGAGTGTGCTGAAGTGATTCTAAGGGATCCTGACCATCTGGCAGCTTTTTGGGCCTTCGCTAGAAATCTCTCACTAACAGACTCACTGAAATCTCCTGACCTCTGTTCTTGATCCATTGAAAAAGTCTGACTTGAAGGCTCATAAGGACATGGGATTTTGAATAACATCTTCAGAAGAGTATTCCAGCATGGATTTTCTATCCATCCCTCCTGCACCACACTTAGGGCACAGAGTAGATGCTATCTTCAAGACCTGACTCTCAGCCTCTAGTGCTCAGCTATGTTTTTCTCACCCCTAATGACATTTCTTGGGGATCACTGTCATCTTTGCTTTCTTATCAAATAAAGACAGCTGAAACATATCTGGGATGTGAAAGGCCTGGCTCTTAAGGTAGATCACCCTAAGTTTCTAAGTTTTGAACACCTGTGTTCTGTCCATCTTGATCTTGACCAAGTCCTGGAAGATGCTTCTTTCTTACCCTCAAGATTTTTAATGAGAATGGTGGTGTCTTTGGTGCCCAACGTAGCTGTCCAGCTCCTTTAAAACTAGAGTAGTCCCTGAGAAATGAAAGGGCTGGCCCCTAAAAGTGGCAGAGGATGAAGTAGCTGAGCAGTGGAGGAGAAGATGCAAGGACAGCGACATTTAGTAGGACTGTATGGTTGCAGGTGTATCTTCGGAGGAGAAACAAGCTAGCAGGGTACCAGTCATCTCTGTACTACTGATGAGGAGAAGACTGAATCAAGAGTACTTGCCAAGGGAACCAGCTTCCTCACTCCAGAGTGAAAAGGTAACACAACATATGACTTCATCACTAAGCTAATATGATTACATAGCTATGCCAATAGGTTTCCTTCCTGGCTACCACCCCAAGAGACTTGCTTGTCACTTCAGTTTTGAAATGTGTAAAACACTCTTCTATTGTGACTGATGATGAAGGTGATCATTCTTTTGGATGTCACATCTTTAGCTTACCTTCACTCTCTTAAAACATAAGCCCTTCATAGCAGAGAACTGGCTACATTTTATTTCTTCTTCCCTTACTTTATTTTTTTCCCCCCACATTTTTCCCACTGCAGGTGAGACAGAAAAAATCTATATAATTATGGTGGATTAGCCTTTGCAAACAGTCAAATGCACACCCAGCTGCTCACTCATTCCCCATTCTCAGTGGAGTAGGGGGAGAAAAAAAGATAAGAAATCTCACAGATCAAGATAAAGACAGAAATATTACTTACCAATTACCATCATGGGCAAAACAGACTCAACTTGTGGAAAAATAATTTAATTTATTACCAATTTAAATTGGCTCCACTGTGGAGCCAGCTGGAACTGGTTGTGTCCACCACAGGGCAGCCCCTAACCTCCTCCCACAGAGGTCATCCCTGCAGCCCCTCTGGTATCAAAACCTTGCTGTATAAACCCCATACAATAATACTAAAATAATAATAAACACTGAAACTTAAATATTAAGTTGAATGCATTCAGGTCTGATATACCGATGTAGGCACACCTTCCTTAGGGTTTTAATTTAGATCATCTGCTGACCTAAGAAAATGCTCGTCTGGTCCCCAAGCTGTATTTTGGTTTGCATCACAGACTGATCTCAGAGCGCATGACCTGTATTCTTTTTAGATGAGACTGAGCTGGAATATGGTCTTTACGAGCAGAACAAATACAGTCCAGCTGCAAATGGGCATTCAGTCCATGCAAATAGCCCATAGCTGGTCTGAAGAAAAATATGCTCAAAGACGTATAGTGTAGGAATCAGATCCCCAGCACCAACTCTCTTGCCCGCTGTATCTGCTCTTACTGGCCTGCACTGCTTCTGACAATGTAGGTATACCCTATGTTGTGTGCTATGTGTATTATTATTATTATTATTATTATTATTATTATTATTATTTTCTTCTAACTAATCTTTTAGATTAGCTTTAGCTTTTCCATTATCACAGTATTTTCAGATTGTTATTTCCCTCTCTCACCTGTATAAACAGAATAGCCTCTATGGGTTTACTTAAGACTCACAGTGCAGGAAATTTGCCCAGAACGCTTCCCCCTTCTTTCTTTACAAAAGATGTCATTGTCACACCTGTGTCCACCAGGCCTATGCATTAGAGGTTATGAAACAGAGATAGTAGGGAATCTGTAATACAGCTTAAATAATGTTTCTTAGCCAATACTGTAAGAGAGAGACCAACGCCATTAAGGAAAGAAATTTCCTTGTGCATTAGAAATGCACTAGAAATCCCTATACATCTTTCCCTAAAACTATAGCATAGTGTTACATTTAGGGAGTGATCGATCAATATTCTCATTATGCTCCACATGTCTGTACGGGAGGCATCCATAGTCCATGGAGGAGACTAAATTAGTTTAAGTAAATGAGTGTTTATAATACACCTGGAGGTGTCAATTAATTATGTCTATTGTATTATGCACTGTATGAACTCACTGTAAAATACAATTCTTATCCTAAATACCTTAAAAGAAGATTCTGAAGCATTCTGTTGTCTTGATTTCTCTTCCACTCAAGCTGGAAGGCATAGAAGTAAACCAAAACTAAATTCTGAAAATCTGACCCTGTGCCTTCTCGAATTAATAAATAAATGAATAAATGAATAAATAAATAAATAAATAATAAAATGTCAGAAACCCTTGTGTCCTGTCTCCCAGTACCAATACTGTAGCCATGAACTCAGAGTAGGGCATTTCACTATAAGAAAAGTGGTATGAATGCTTTGTAGGAAGATATTTCCTGAGAAGGCTTTTCAAAGGCTTTTTCATTTGATCCAATCCTTAGCTTTCCCAAATAAAAATAAATTTATATTACAAAAGCATTTTAATGAATTGCAAAGATAATTCATCCCTGGAAGAGACTGGTTAGCAATGTCCAAAAGGGATGGGAACTAAATGTGAGATATAGAAATTATCCTAATTCTCTGTTTTGTACAGTGACAGGTTTTGTTCAAGGGATACCAAGAAACCCCTAAAAGCACTGCTGCTGTCCCTGTCAGTGAAACAACCAAACCAACTGAAACCAAAACAAGTTGCCTACAGGAAAAAATTAAACATGAAGTACAAGAGTGCATAATGAAATATATGGCAAGAACTACCTGATAAAGACAAAAAAAGAAAGAAAAAGTACCCACAGCTGCAGATGCTGACAAATCTAGTCAAAACAAACTCAGATCATCGTTGTCTGTAATGGACCCATCACTAGCCTCGAATTAAGTCTTTTATTATCACAGTTTCTATTTCACATTTAAACGCATTCATAAAGCCTGGTATATTCCGACACTTTCCCCACACTAAGCCAGTAACCGGCTCTGCCTGTAGCCCTTGCCGTAAGCTTCCCTCCCCTGCAGGGGTTTGGCAGTGCTGGGCACCCAGGGAGACCAGGAGCCTTTCGGGAGCAGCATAATGGGATGATGGGTCACTCCAGCACGGCTGCTAGTGGCCGCTGATGCCACTAGGAAATCTCGGGAGTACTGAGCTGTTTTCCAGACCTCAGTGTATGGGATTTTCTCCACAGTCAAGGGATTTTCTCTGCGTCGTGATTCCCAGGCTGGAGACAGAAAAAGGATTCAACTTTTTGTAAGGAAGAGATGCAAAGGAAGTGATGCATAGGAAGGTTTTCACATTTTAAGGCACTTTTAGTCAAAAGGAAAAGAAGGGGGAAATGGCCATCTGTGTCTATCACATTGTGTAGAATCCCATTTTCAGAGAGGTTTCTTAAAGAGCGTGCAGTTCCCATCAGACATTTGACTCCAAGGTTAAATAACATTCTAATTTTAAAAGGTCTTTAATGTCTTACTAAGGCAGGCAGCCTTTCTTGTCCTATGTTTTCGAGCAGTGTAGCCCTTAGTGGCTTCAGACGGAACTCTTCCATTAGCCTCCACCTCTGAAGTATCCCAATTAGACCTAAAATTTAGGTGAAAAGTAAAAGGAATACTGCTCCTCCTTTTGCAGAAGCCCTCTCTTTAAGATCCTCTGCTAAGATTATAAACACACTTGGATTTCCTGATAATTAAGGCACTCTTTTTTTTTTTAATCAAAAGGGGTGCAACACACTTCTGTCTACTCCCTTTCCTCTTACAGCAAGCATTTTAATTTTTCTTAAGTCAAAATAAAAACCAGGGAGAGCTGGACCACAACCTTGAAGACAGGGCCTCTAATTTTCTACAAATATGAATGATTTATATCTAGACCTGTACCAAGCATGTACATTTCAAAGCAGTTGGTGAGACTTTGTGAGCTTAAGTACAAAGATGAAGGCCAAAGCTAGCAAGTCTTTCTCAAATAGAAAAGAAAAGAAAAAAAAAATTAAAAAATGCTGAAAATCAAGTAGAGAAGGTTGGTCATTATGTGGAATCTTTACAGCAGATATTAATATGAGAATATGAGAAGAGCCATTAACACATTCCACACATGAATTACTCCACAAGGTAACTCAATATAATTAATACAGTTGATTTCAGCAGGGTTATGCTAAGTTATGACAGCTGCAGAGTCAGTCCTGCAGGTTGGCTTACCAGCTCAGTGCAAATGATAACCTTATCAGAAATATAATAGTGCATTTAGAGAGATATAATAATAATTAAGAGACATGGTCCTTCTATCCTCCGGTGAAGGAAATGCAAGCCCTGGGAGCTTTCTGAATCAAAGATGTTGCAGGGAGGGCAGCAGAGCCAGTGCAATGGAAAGCAGTGAGATGGCATTGGTGGCATCATGGCATTAACATTTTACATTAGCCTACAGTAACAAAACAGTTGTCAGTCAGTGTGTAAAGGCTTGGGCAGACTGCTCAGAATTGTACCTTTATATTATCCATTTCATTTGTCAGATAGCAGGTGTTCAAGATCTTTGCTGTTTTGGGAGTAAGTGGAAATATAATCACGGGCAAACAGGACACTAGGACAGCACAGATATGGTATATTAGAGCTTTATTTTGACTACTTCTTCATCTTCTATCTTTGGCCTATTACTGGAAACAAGCAAGACAGTGATACGTATCATGGTATCATAGCAGCACAGGAGCAAAGAGTTCACTGCAGGTTGCAGAGTGATGATTGAGGAAAGGGAAGAGAACAAATGTATATCACTCACAAAACTGACAGAGCAGAAATGCAGACCTTAGCCAAAATTTGAAGGCAAGACCAAGTAGGTCAGTCAGTATAGTGTAATCTGAGCATAACATATGCTGATGTCCTCTGGACTCTTCAGAGGTGGCAGATGTCTCTATTCTAGGTCAAGCAAATACCACGAGGGCAGGAAGAAAGGACTTGGAAAAAAGGCAAAAATTAGTTATGTTTTATCACTTATGCACTATTACTTGTTTTACCGTTTTTATTCTGCACCACAATATTCCTTTGTGTACCATAGCTAATAACCCATATACTTCAAAATGCTTGGATTCCCTTATCTGTATGGTTTATTTTGTGATATACAATGAAGAGAAAGCATTAAAGTATCATTGCTGCATGCAATCTTTCAATGATAAAAAAGGATAAATTAGAGAAATGGCAAAATCACTGCTTCAGATAAAAAAAAATAAAATATCAGAAATACAAAACCACTGAGGCTGGAAGAATTTACTTTAAGCTGATGGCTATCTATATTCTGTAAGACATCATCTTCACTCCAAAATCAACTATCAGTGGTGCCCGGTGCAGCACTGCTACTCCCATGTAGTTGTAAATGGTGTTCCCTTACTAAAAAATCCCTCCCCATCTCCTCTAAGTCAAATTAAAAAGGGATGAGAATGCATTCTATGGTATTGTTACATGGAATTTAGAACCTCTTATTGGTGAAATGCATGAACTATGATGCTTGCAGCTATGATAGACAATAGAAATTGTATGACTAAAAGTTGCTAAAGAATCCACTATCATCTTTACCTTAAGTGTTACTAATATTGTTAGCTATTATAACAATATTTTAAAGTACCCCATCAAGTGCTGGTGTACTGGTGGAAAAAAGTAGTTATATACCAGATAATACCACTGTTACCTTAAGTGGCACTTGGAGTTAACAACGTGCCACCAGATGGCATGGGACAAAAACATACAGGTGTGGTTTTGATAGCTTTGGTTGCAGAACTCAAGATGGGCTGTGCACACACTTTTTCTCCATGGGAAGTTGGTGAAGCTCAGAGGTTGTTAGAAGCTTGGAAAACAATTTTGTTTTGCTTTCTGTAGTTGTGAAGGCAGCAATCTCAATCCAATTCCGCTGGTGAAATTATTATAAAAACCCAACAACAACAAACTAAAAGACTTGGCTCTGCAAAGAAAATCATCCACTTTGTTAAAACTGAATCTCCAAATGTTCTGAGTCTATTGCTTCTCTATTTCTCTTACAGAGGGATGAATGAAGCACACAAGTACTGATGATTGGCTGGACTTGTTTGCAACAGCTGCAGGAGGAGTTGCCAAATCTGGTTTCATATAAGATAGCCTAAGTGCCTGATAAGCATTAAAATTCATTTCCATTCTTTAACACACATAAAAGTACACTATTGCCATAGAAAATATGACTAAATCCTTAAATGCAGTATGCTTTTCTTGGTCAACTTGCTTCATGCTGTAGCAAGAGCTTAATCGACAAATGTCACCTCCTTCGTGGCTCACTTGACCTTACTGTCAGATATTTTCCATGAACAATTGCCAATATTTTTTTTTTCATAATATGCTGCTAGAATCCTTCAAAAGCTCAGTGGCAAATATATCTAAATGTGTACGGCAGTGGAATAATACCTTCTTTTGAAAACAATCTTCCACAGAAATCCCTCTCAGAATTAAAACTGAAAAAAAAAAAAAAAACCCAAAAAGAAAACGCACCTCAAACTAACTGCTCAGCTAAGAGGAAGATTGTATCACAGCTGTTATTTCCCTGTTTTATTCACTGTTGCTTTTCTCCCTTCAGCCGACTGCTCTTTCTTTAGCGTAGAAAAATCTACTATTGAAAGATGGCCATTTCTGTCTTTGAAACAGAGGGCCAAACAACAGCACTTAACCCTTTGGCAGGAAGCCCATGAGCTGCTGTCTGTTAAGACATAGGAGCCAGAGCCATTGTTCTTTGTTCTTGCTCTATAAAAAGAAAGAAAACGCAGGCTGTAACACTTTGCATGACGCAGCCTTCTCCCACCTAAGTGCCAATACAATCCGCTGTTCTTTTCCCACATGCTTCAGAATACACTGTATTTTGGGGTCATTCACAATTGTCAGGTGGCAAAGTTGTCCGTGAACCCTTTATGTCCTATTCTGACTCTTTCACTGAGTCTTTCATTGTAGTAGCTGAATGCTTCTCAGTACTATATGAAGAGATGATGAACATTTTTTTACTCCTATCCAGTGTATAGAGCGTGCCACATTTTTCTTTGCACATGATGTGTACACACACCTACATCCACCCACATGTATGATATCAGAGAAGATAAATTCAGGGAAATGTGCCTTGCACTTAAAGCAGAAGATAAGTTGCAGAAGTCCTTTATTTCTTGCAGAAGGTCTTTGCAATTGTGTGTCGCCTCAAAAAAGACAAATCCCTACTCTAGAAAGTTTCTTTCTTCTAGGGGAAAGAAATTTGTCATTGTGTTTGACTATCCTGCTTATTTATTTTGGTGCCTTAGTTCTCCAGTTAGGCAATCTGAACAAAGATTTTGAGTGATTCGAATGAGTGAAGGGCTGAGAGTAACCTGATGCTCTGTAGGATGCTGTCCTGAGAGGCAGAAGGAAAAAACCTCCGTCTGAGTTTCTCAGAAATGCTACATGTTTTCCATGCTCTGGACTTCCGCTGCGTATGCTGGAGTCATTCTGTTCTCCACTGATACCTGTTCAAATGCCATTAATTTAGAGACAATTCCATTTTGCCTATTCCTCTATCGCTAGCTCCCTGGATATTTCCATGGAAATTGAACTTCTGTTGCTAGGGAGATAATCCATTTCTGCTGATCTGTCACCCTCTGCCATTGTAAGTGACTTTAGACCTAAATAGTTCACCTGGCCACCAGTTCTGATGTCACAAGGAACGGGACCCCATGTCAGAGCAAGTGGAAATCAAGCAAAACAACATTGCCGATAAAACCAAAGCAATTCTTTCAAAATTATGATGAATTATTTGGGAAAATCAGTATAGAAATAAAAAAAAAAAAGGGAGAAAAAAAGGGGGATTTTGAAAAGAATCTGTGAGTCATTTTACAACTTTTTAAACTAAATCCAACCTTTACTGACATTTGAAAGCACTAAGGAAATGAATGCATTTTTTGGATGGGTAGAACCCTTTCTATGGCACAAATTATTTTTCGGCCTGATTTTCTATTAAGACACTCTCACAAAATGAATTTCTAGTTTTATTTTAAAATCTATTCAGTTTTGAATGAGTCACTCAGTGCCTACACATAAGGGAATCTTGCAGTCCAAATACTATTTAAGACTCGAAATGAAACCATGTTTTATGTCTGAATAGTGAACTATAATTACCTCAGTTTATAACTGTCAAGAAAAAAAAAAAAAAAAGGAAAGGAAAAGAAAAGAAAAGAAAAGCAAACAGCAGACTTTATTCATCCACACAGCAGATACTACTCACCCTTTATTTGGAAATCTACAGACTGACCCCCAAAACTAAACAGGAAATCCAGAATTCAGGAATGATGAGACAGCAGAAGATACAGAAGATGGAAGCACATTCTGCTTCCCACAAACGACAGCTTTTAATATTTTTATGAACTCATTTGATAAGTTTAACAATATGGTAAATGTCACTCTCTGTGTTAGACTGTATATCTGGATCTCTCTCTCTCATTTAGACAGACAAAAAGAGGTGACCTGTAAACTAAGAAATCATTTTTCTCCAAACCAGACAACTTAATTTCAATAACCTAACAGCAATGTGTTTATACAGTGTAGTGTTTTACAAGAATCTGTACGTGCATGGTAAGTTGAAGGTAAATAAAAATATGATAAATCTCAGGGCATAACTATTGCTTTGGTTAAGAGTAAAGTTTTGTTGGGTTTTTTTTACCTTTTTTGTAATTCTGGGAACTTTCCATTCAAGCCCATTTTACAAACTAAAAAGATGGTTTTATTAATTATATTATATGTAATTCCATCATAACTTTCTTGTTTCCTTACTGTCCTAAGACAAAGGGCAGCAGAATATAACCCTCACTGTAGAGACGCTGCTATATTAAGCAGTATTACTTTGCTAGGTGAAGGATAGGATTCTTCACAGTACTGAGAATGTGGCCCTAAGATTCCTAGATTGATTTATTTTATCCATTTTTTGGTATTTGAGGAAAAGTTCACAGAGATCAGCATCAACCTAGCAGGTAAGATATTTAGGAGTTTAGCATATGTGGCTTTGCTTTAAAGGCACCTTACAGTCCCTGGAAAGCAATATGCATATCGCTTTCCTTTCTGTATCGATCTGATGTTAAACGCCATTGACAGCAATAGGAATAGCTACAGAAATATCTGTTGTTCTGCTTTATTTAGGTGCCCTTGCACTGACATTTAATCTTAGACTGTCAAATGGCATAAGGAAAAATTTCATATGGAAGATGCTTGTCACAATTGCTCCACAATGAGGTTAAAGCAAAACAGATGACACATTTTCTCTGCAAAGTATGATGTCATGTTTTATGATAATCCATTTTGCCACAGAATACAGCCAATGAAAGTTTTCTTTTTCACAAGGAACACTATGAATAGAAAGTCTTAATTTTTTAATCTTCCACTGTAGCCATGTAGACTGACAGAAAGAACTATATTGGATTATTTTTTTACAGAATAATAACTAAGCAAAAATGGAAAATGTGTCTATATTTTTTATGCCTAATCTGAGAAAGCCAGTTAGATGAAGTCAGCATTTAAAGCCTCAGTAAGTGCGTACATGAGATATCAAGAACACATTTGCTGACAGGCATGTCAGTTTACAGAGTTAGTAATGATTACATTAATTCGTTCAAAGTAAGGAAAAAAATATGAAAGGAAAAGAGAACACTTCATTAAACATTAGAGGAGGAGGTATGACAAAGCTTAGGAGGTCTGTGTGCTGGTGACACACTACAAACAAGAATGGGTTAATTCCCATTAAATATGAGTAATAGAGCCTTATTGCCTGCCAGCAATTCTAGTGCTGTTAAGAAGATGTTGGAATTGTTTCTTAAACCTTTGACTTTATTTGCCTTTTCAAAGTGCATGTATATAATAGGCTGGAAGAATGATCTAGATTTTTCTGTATGTTTTTCAGAACAGGAATAGGACAAATATAAAGGAATTACTTGCAGGAACAGAAAGAAATGTCTGCTGTGTACGTCTTAAAGGATATTTTTTCTGATTAAAAAGAAAAAAAAGACTGAGAAATACTGGCAGGGGAAGATGTATTTAAGTAATGTGTTTAATTTCTGTTTCCCTAGCTCAAATGACTGTGCATTTTAAACACTGTTAGGAGGTCCATCAGCAAGACATTGGAGTTCAGTGTAATAAGTAAAGGTTTCCAGTGCTGTCCCCATGAATGACTTCCATTGTCACCTTAGGCAAGTTCCCACCTCCCATCATTTATCTGGCCAATTAATAAACCATACAGGCCATGGACTACCTCTCACTCTGTGTGTCTACTATGAGGGGGACCTGTCTCAGTGGGCAGCAATATACCCTCCCGGAATACAAATTACAATAATTCAATAAAAAATAGTTGAGGAAATGAAGGGAAAAAATATCTGACATGACTGTGAACAGATGCTCGAATGGTTTATTTGCAAAAAAGCCACTTTACATCAGGTAAACCAGTTGGTAAATTGGATCCAATTTAACAGATAATACTAGCTGATTATTGGGAAAACAAAAGAAACTATACTGAAATTTTCACGTATTAGGAAGACTCCATTTACTAGGAAAACTGTCAGGGGAGGTTTGTGTGCCATTCACAAGTCGAGATGAGACTCATCCTTTTCACTAGCTTGTGAATTCACAAAAGGATATGGGAGGGCCCAATTCCGATATATACATTTCCAGAGTGAATTTATAGCACCTTGAAACACAAATCCTAGTCTTGCATAAAGTAACACAACTCTCCTTAAGGGAGTTACGGACAATGCTTGTGAATCTATATATGTCCTCTTACTTAAAAAGAATAAAAATAATATGAAAGGTTGTTTTCTTGAGGGGGGAGGGGGGAAAGTGTTACTTATCAATGTATCATTCCAAATTTCAATTTTCAAATTGAAAACCTGTCAATTTTTACTTGTTTATTGTTGTTGTTATTGTTTTTCAACAGAGAAACTAAGAAATCCCCAAGAACAAAATTTTTCCCAACTTTTTCAAACACGTGCAAAAATAAGAAGATTGACAGAAAGAATCTTTGAATTTGTGATAAATTTTAATTGCAGGTGAAAGACTTACAGTTATGTGATTTCTGCTCTTTTCATAGAAATCATACTTTTGCATTTTTGTATAGCTTTGTAAAGTAGTGACAGTGACAAATTGTATTGACTTCACTTTCTGTTTTAAAATGGACTGTGTTTGAAGTTTTCCCTTGATCATCCCAACTTATTCCACTTTGGTTCATATCATGGAAAGATACTGGAATATGAAACAGGATTAATTTTTTATTATATTGTACTTGAAGATGTGTTCCTTCAGCACGCTGTCTTCTGCTACCAATCCAGCCCTTTGAGTCAGGATAGAGCTAGTCCAAAGCTAAGGTCCAAAGCATACATGGTATGGATGTTGTGTTCTCAGCAGCAACTGTTATCCAGTTCTAGCAAGTAACATGACTTATCACTGGAAACATAAGCTTAGATGATCATTACAAAGAAATAACTCTAAATCATCGCTGACACAGTTAGGAAGGCTGCTGAAAAAAACCCTATGAAACGTGAGAACCTTCTACCCTATGTAAAGCTAATCACAGCTGCAATAACGGTACAAATGCAATAGCATACTTGCGGTACTAACTTCAGCAAAATATTTGCAATCATAATACTAAATAATAAAGTAGAAGTAAAATAAAAATTATAATTACTAATACCTTCATGGATTGTAACACTTTTTGTGATATTTTCATAAATATAGATTGAAATGAAGACTGTAGTGACTTACACAGAGTTTCTACCGCAGTTCTTTTCTATCTGCTAAACCTGACAACAGTAGTTTATGCAAGAATTTCAGCTCTAGTTATTCACAGTCCTTTTTGAAATTGTAATTTGGGGTTGGATTCCCAACAGGAAGTATGAATAAAAATGTAGGAGTGTGTTCTAGTACACATTAGTAGGAGTGCTTGGCTTGCTAATTCAGTTCAAAGACTTTAACCTACTAAAACTGTCTGTGCCAGTCTAGAGGTGGAAACCTATCAAACACAAAATACTAGCTTCAAATATATTGCTCAGCTATTAGAGACTGTAGGATAGGTGACAATCTGAAACTGAAAGTTTACTCAAAACCCCAAGAAATTAATCAGCTGAGTGTCTTTCCATATGGAAATGGATGAAAGTAATCTCCCTTTAAAATGTCAATAGTCCAACTCTCCCTTGCCTTCAGCTTTAGGAATCCTTTATATCTCCACAAAGCAAACAGAACACTTAAGCCTGTCATGACTCATTTGTGCTGCTCTAGCAGTACAGAATTGCCATAAAGGATTCCCCTTTTTCCAGTACAGTTTAGAAGTTTTGATGTTCCCCAATGCATGCATTTGAACCTTTCCAGTTCTTCCTTGTAGAATGTTTACCTTTGTAAAACCTTAAAAATTATGGACTTGCCCTCATTGTGTGAAGGAGGTCTGAGTTATAAGGTCTATTAGACTGTCTGGGACTTGGCTCTCTCTTCTCTTCCCAGCCATGCATGTGAAAGAAGCAGGGAGCAAGAGACTCTTAAAACATTACGGATTCTACCTGTTTGACAGAGCACCTGTTTGACGGGGCACACATAGCTAACATAATGACTATCAGGGTATGACATCATGCCAGGCTATGTTATAGATACAGATCATTGTTAACCTAAGAATCCTGCAACATCACAGCAAAAGCTACGTGAAATCACTTTGAATTTGCCTGTAATTAGCTAAAGGGCACAGATGAGTACACAGAAGAATAACTACTTGTTCTTTTTTTAACATCTGGTAATTAAGTGGAGAAAAGCAGTGGTTTCTTGTGGGAAAATAATTTACCCATTAATCTTAACCACAGTAACCTAGTCACAGCATTTGGATCAAATTGCAGAAAGGATAAAAAGCACTGGCAGCATTTTATTTCACATACTGATATACAATCTGCATTAATTTTTCTGCATAATGTTCTTCATAGCCTCATGAGGGCTTTAGTACAGGGAGAGGATAGTGTTACAAAGACAGAATGCATTGCAAGGACATACGGTAAATGCATACTCACTTACACTGAGACTGGAAGAGAGGGAAAATGAACTGGAACTCACAATCTGATTAGAACCCACGTGTGAAATTTTACTCTTCTGCTGCTGGATTTTTTCCTTTCTCTCCCTCATGCCTCCCTCCCTCCCCCTCCAGCAATACAAAACCATTTATTTCAGCTATGCCCCACTTTTATCTTAGAAGTCAAATTCTTAGCCCTTCAAAATTCTCATACAGTTTTATTCTTCCTATAAAAAGCAATTCTAGGGCAATAAATACAGTATATATGTGTATAGACTGGGTTTCACCACTATAATAAGCAGTTAGGTGGTAAAAGACTGAAATTAGGAGAGTTGCATCAGCAGGAAGCTGGTATAATGTACAGGGAATCAGTCCCATTCTGGATTCATATTAGTATACAATATGAAAAAGAGAGACAAGAATAAAGGCATGTTTATGGCTTGCTGATATAACCAGCACCTCCTACTGCATATAACTTCATTTAAGCAAATGCAAATGATTTATTCAGATACAGTACCTACATCTTTCTAGCAAATTCTTTTACTGTAATTCCATTTGAATGCAGACATCTGCTGAGAAACCATAAAGTATCAATTAAGCTTTCTCTATGTGTCATTTAACTGAAGTGTTTTCATCATGGACATGACCATTGCCTAATTCAGGATCAATTTGTATGCAAACCAAACCAATTTTTAAGTATTTGGAATCAATCACTCGAATATTGAAAGCTCCTCATATTTGAAATATTGAAGTTACCCATTCAGAGAGCTCCATTTATGCTGTGCACTGAATAAGGCAGGAGTTTTGTGGAAAAAAAAAATAAAAAAAAAATGCTGTATGATTATGTAATTAATTCCAATGCAGATGTACAAAGGGAGCACTGGTAATCTTCATTACAGCTTTTCCTTACTCTGAGCAGCTGGCTTTGCAATCTTACCTTTCATTTAGCAAAGCAGTGCTGCTAGTTTAATACAATTGCCTAGGGGTGGTTTTTTTGTTATTTTTGTTTGTTTGTTTGGGGGTTTGGGCTTTTTTTTGTTTTAACGAGCAAAATAATGGCTACCAATTCCAGTATGTAGATGCATATTGTCTCCCATATTGATTAACCACAAGATTTATCTTGGAACAGGTTGGAAACCTTATTTCTTCTAAATTTTCTCTGTGCAAAAAATGTCCAGTTTTTCATTAGACTTCCCAATGGATTTTCTTCTTATCCAAAGCAAATGGACATTTCCTGTGTCCCTTTTGATTTTCCAAGTGAAATGCACAGGACTCTGCCACTTGAGCTGAAGCACTCGCAAGTCATCCCCTGGCTATGCCTTGCTATGGAAGAGGCAGTGGAGAGAGAGGTGATGCAGTGCTCTACTAGACCACCATGTGGTCCCTCAGCTCTCGCTCACACCAACGCGTTATCTAGATAAGTAAGACAGACAGTTGTGCTCCCAACCTCTGCACATCAGCCTGACCCAGCCTAGAAGCCAAGTTGCCCTAAGTATGGTGTTATCCTATAGGTAACATATCCTGTGACTTTACAGCTTCTGCATTAAACCTGGCTTCACACAAAAGCACCAACAAGATACAGCTGTCTGTGCTTGCTTGTACATGTAGGCATACATGATTCCTATATTTTGCTATACGCTATGCAAATTATACCTTGGTAATGCATTTCACAGCAGTTGGTGACAGTAGAAGAAAACAGATCCAAGGATTTGCTTTAAGGTTCAGAAAAAGAAAATGCTGTAGTTATTATAAACTTCTCTATTATTGTCCACAACTGCTTTTTGATTTCTTCTCCTTTTCCTTCACAGCTGCAGTTTTGTCATGTTCTCCTACTCCTGTTTATCTCCAGATCACGCCTTCTCAGACCTGACTTTGTCTCTCCATTGCCATTCTCTTTACCCCTCTCCTCTCTTTTCTCCTAACAATTCCCCAAGTATGATTTTCAGAACCTTATGAATTTGATCTACTGGAGCAGATTTTCACAGGAATTTTTCTTTCCCATATAAGCTTTCCATCTAGTAAGACAGAGACTGAGTGCCAAGAAGGTACTACGCACTGAAGTAAAACATCTGCAACTGGCCTGCAGGGCTGAGTCATCCTGTCCTTGCAACCTCCCTCTCACCCAAGTGTCCACGTCCCAGCCAGCATTTTCAGGGGGACCACCAGTGTTTCTGTCAGAAAGTGAAGAGAGACATATAGCTGCAATATACCATCAATGCTGGGAAGATCCCAAGGTGTTTCATCCACTTTTCCTTTCTTTTGGCAGCATTTATGCTTCACTCCATTCCCCTGTACAATGTAAGATGGTAGGGATTTGCAGGAGACTCCTCAAAATACACAGGATGATACTGAGTGAAAATCTTCCTGATCGGTCTGGCTGCTAATCTGTTAATCTCCTGCTCTGACCCCTTGGGTCTAAGTGGGGGAAGAAGGAGCCATGAGTAATCTCCATGCCTAATACCTGAAACATAAAAAATGCATGTTTAAAATTAAACAATTTCTCAGCAACATGTCCAACGATGTTCCTATCAGTAAGGAGCTGCTTAAGTTCCATGAACCTTAAGCTTGTGTGTAGCTGAAAGGACAGGTATTTTACAGAAATGGCATTTGAACCAGAATAATTTTCTGGGTAATTTAATATAACATTTCACATTTTGAAACAGATTAATATTCTAGCGAGTGGCTTTTAGCAGGATTTGCAAAGCTAGGCTGCGAGTGTTTCCTGTCAAGCTGCCACACAAACAAAGACTGGACTTTTTCCAGTTGAGAACCGCTCCTCTGAAACATGGCTTTTGGATGAGAAGCAAACATTTTTCTGTTACTCACATGTGTTCAGAATTTCATCAAAATAAAACAGAAATTATCACGAGAATTGGAATATTTCCCACCTCATAACTATGTTCTCACGGCATCCGCCTGCAGTGTGGTTATGATAGTGATGTTCAGGGATGAAGAGCTGCTCCGGCTTCCTTTGCATTGCCACACAAGCTGCTTGTTGGGATGATGGGTGGGTGCAGAGCTGCTTCTCTCTTCTCAACAAGTAGCTGAGCTGAGGTGGAGAGCAGCTTGCCCCCAGGCTGAAACTTTGGGTGCTAACTTTCTGGGTGGCCGCCCCTGTGTTTCTGAAGCAGGTCAGCAACATGCTGGGTTTGAGACTGAAGCACGTTGTCAAAGTTTATATTATCTGCCTCTGTCAAGAGATTAAATGCACTTATTTAATGGATCATTGAGCGCAGAGACTATGCAAGATGTTGCTTTCACATTTTCATCTATAGAGTAAGGGTAGCTTCTGGTAATAAAAGTCGTAAAACACGTAAAATTGATGAACAAGCATCTTTTTTTTTCTGCTAGAGAAAGTACATCTATTTTTAAACAAAATGTATATCTGCTTTTCCTAAGAGAATGAGTCTGGAGGTCTGCTAGTTTATTGTTTTGTCTTTTAAAATAATTATGATAGGACAAAGACCTCAGATTTATAATCTTGTTCTGGAAATATGTAAGTCATATTTTTAGATTAGACAACTTACACTTTCTTCAAACTTTTTTTTTTCTTCAAAGAAATTGAGACTCAGCCTCACTAAAACAACTTGTACCTGATTCACCAAGCTATTTTCAATAAAAGTCCTTAAAAGCTCCCACAGTCTTGCTTAAACTTTAAAATTAAGTATGTTATTTTAAAATAAGAAATAAGCTTGGTCTTTTAAAGAACATTGAAGTTGCTTGAAATGAATTAAAAAAATTATTTCAAACTGAAATTTTCACAAAATGACTAATATTATCTTCTGCCAACTCAACTCTTCTCAACAGTTTAGCTTGTAGAAACCTCAAATTAAATATATTTAGCATTAGTTTATTTCTACTTCTACTGAATTGGTAGAATTTTTACAATCAACATTAATGGGAAAAGACCCAGAACTGCAGCAGTCATCATGTACCACAACAATTATCTAGTCATTAAAATTAGCATTGACACAAAAGGAAATAGTTCATGTGACAACCAAAGATAATTTTATAAAAGAAGAGAAAGGGAAAGGGAAAGAAAAAAAAGAAAAAAGAAAAAAGAAAAAANAAAGAAAAAGAAAAAGAAAAAGAAAAAGAAAAAGAAAAAGATGTTCCAGACATTACTTCTTCAATGATTCTGTGAATGTATTTATAGAAGACAAATGCCGAAATGTCCAACTAACCAAATTCAGATTCTCTGTATCAGGCCTGTCTCTTCTAATTTGCTTCAGTTGGAGTATATGTAAGGTTTTTAACCACTTGTCCTTCTTACCAGTCATTGATTATACAGGAAGCACGGCAATATTACCTTCCTAAGTGGGCCACAAAATCTAGACACTTGAAATTTAGATGTTTAAAATTAGATTATGTGGCTAATGTGTTAGTTTCAGTTCAGAAAACAAACAGACAAACAAACAAACAAACCCCAATAAAACCCAACAAGTGTTACTACAGGCTGGGCTTTATCACAGAAAACTGTGTAAATTGCTTTTAGAAACCATAAGTCCTTTCTGGTTATCTCTCACTGAAACTACATGCCATTCTTGCTTTTATTCTCTCTATTGAAGGTACAGACAAGCATTAAGAAATAGGTGAATAGAAATACTTTTGTGACCACAGGTCTTTACCTTTCTACATCTTAAACACAATTGTCAATACACCTAAAGGTCAAAAGTATATTTTGAATATAGCAAGGCTGGTAAAGATAAGAACTATATAAAAGCAATCAAGGGGCTTGCTAAGAGAAGCAAATACAACATAGTAGGATTGAGAGGGAAAAGCTGATTTCAGACAGAAATATAAGAATTGAAATTCAGAACTGAGTGCTGCAATCATGTTTTATTTTGTAACTATGCAAAGCTATGTGAAACTATGACCTCCCCCTCAAAAAAAATCAGAGGATCTGTTGGCTTAAAATTTTTGATAGCTGATGTTTTCCTCATTGTATCTATTAATTCCATGCATCTGAGGAATATGTCATATAAGACCGTGATTGTAATGTAAGTGGGATCATATCCACTATCACCACCCCTACACAGTAAGTAGCAATTTCACTGCTGTCTCAGCAGGAGACTGAGCTGAGCAGGGGACAAACTAGGAGATGAGTGCCTCCATAACACATAGTGCCTAAATAAGTGTGTGGGTGTCTGCATGTGTAAAAGCAAATTTCCCATATTGGAGAAAGGCTGTGGTGGTATTCTTTGTGCTTTATTATCCCTTGAAGGAAACTTCAGTCATCAGGGCTGACTATCTGACAAATTTAGTTTAATTGATTGGCCACAAAATCAAATCAAGTTTTGTCATCAATGATGAAACTTAAAGCGTAGACATATTTTTTTCCCTCTCACTCTCTTCAGTACCTAGATGTACATATAACTGTAAGTAGCTGATTAGTCATGGGAATTCCTTATATCCGTTAGCAGAACAGAGGCACTTGGGATGTGCATTAATGCAAATAACATAATGAGTGGTTCCTGTATAAATTAAAGCATAGCCTTACAGTGATGAAGGAGTAAGACTCCCTTAGGTGGCTGGCTGTCTCTTCACAAGGTGCCCCTCGTGACATACACAGAGGTACTGCCATCACTAGCGGCACCTTGGAGTGATGTAAGCCAGTTGTGGTTATCAGCAGCATAAAACCCATCAGCCTCTAAAGAAGCACTTCTAGAAAATGCATAATCGACACCACTTTGCCTAGAGGTGGGAAAGGAAGTTGTTACATGAAGCATGAGATTGTTTCATGCTCTAACTTATGCTGCTCTGAGAAGAGGAGGTGGCTTTTTTACATAATCAACAGTAACTAACAATGAAAGGGCTTTTTCCCCCTCCTAGGTGTCTGCAAACTGAGCTCCCCTATCTGCACTTGGTGAAGAGTCAGTCTGGTTCAAGACAAATAGTTTACAGTTATCCCTTCAGACTTTAGGCGCTGAGTTTGAGAGCACGGAAGGCCTAGGTTCCCTACATGAGACACTGAAAGGAAAATGGAAACTGCCAGGGGAAATTCAGACCACTGCAACTCTGACCTAATTTCCAGTACTGACTAAATAAGGCTGGAGGCAACTACACTCTAAGTCTAGTCCTTCTGCTGGATGGGATATATGGAGGCTCAGCCATTTGCACACTCACAGGAAAAATTTGGGAGTTAATCACAGAGTTAGGGTCCAATTTCAAGCCATTTAGTGTTAACCAACTTTAAGTCCCATTGTATTCGTGTATTGGGTCTGGCTGAGCTGGAGTTAATTTTCCCCACAGCAGCCCCCACAGCGCTGTGCTGTGCATTGGCAGCCAGCAAGGCGTTGGTAACACACCCCTGTTTTGGCTACTGCTGAGCAGGGCTGGCACAGCACCAAGGCTGTCTCTCTCCAACATTTCCTCCCCCCTCACCTGCAGGCTGGGGGTGGGCAAGGTCTTGGGAGGGGACACAGCCAGGACAGCTGACCCCAGCTGACCAAAGGGCTATTCCATGACACAGCCAGGACAGCTGACCCCAGCTGACCAAAGGGCTATTCCATACAATATGACGTCTGCTCAGCAACAAATGCTCAGAGAAAGGAGGAGGAAGTGGGGGCATTTGTTATTTATGATGTTTGCCTTCTGGAGCAACTTCTGCATATACTGAAGCCCTGCTTCCTGGGAAGTGGCTGGACATTGCCTGCTGATGGGAAATAGAGAATAAATCTTTTGGTTTGGGTTTGTTGGTTGGGTTTTTTTTGTTTTGTTTTGTTTTGTTTTGTTTTGTTTTTTTGTTGTTGTTGGTTGGTTTTTTCCTTTGCTTCCATGCACAGCCTTTTGCTTTATTAAACTGCCTTTATTTTGACCAATGAGGTTTTTTCCATCTTATTTTTCTCCCCTTCCTGTTCTGTTGAGGAGGGGAATGATAGAGAGGCTTGGTGGACACCCAGCATACAGCAAGGTGAACCCACCACAATTCCACAGCATCTGAAAGTCCTCAGAAGCTCAGAGGAAGGAAATGCTCTGCACCTTGCTGACCTGGGTCTGCTATTGCATTAAAGCAATGTTCTGTGAAGATGTTTTGGTTTCTTTATAATTTTTTTCACTTGTAAAATAATCCTAGCAGCTCTTTAGTACTATGACAACAACAAGCAGCCTCTTTTAGAAGTTTTCTTGTCACAGTTTTGACTTGACAGTACTTCTTCATAAAGAATTAATGGTTTACAAGCCATTCTAACTTGCGTTGTTGGTTTTTTTTTGTCTGTTTTTTTGGGGGGTTTTTGTTTTTGTTTTTGTTTTTTGTTTTTTTGTTTGTTTTTTTTTTTAACAATGGCCCCAAAGGCAGGCTGCATCAATGCAATATCTCATATTGCACCATGGCATCTTGACTTTTCAATCATCCTTTAATGCTGTAATTTGCTTGCCTTGACTTATATTTAAAATCTATAAAAATGTAAATGCTGAGTCTTTTCTCAGATATTTATATGGAGATTATTTTCAGTGATAGCCTTGTAATTTAAACACATCCAGATGGGGGAAGAGGTAAAAAAAAGAACAATATCTAATTATTGTGATGCCCTCTTTGTATGCATACACAGACATTAAATCAGAATCCCCAACATTTAGTTTAGTCTACCATGATGTATATTCCATTATATAATCAAATCTTTCAAACCTAATTAAACAAACATTCCACCTTTTCTAGGAATATTATTCCTTATGCCTTTTAAGGCTCCTGAAATGGACCTATAGTCTGTGTATGCAAACTAATGAGATTGTACAAAACATGGCATAAATTAAGCAGGCTCCTTGCAGTTTCCTTGATCGTTCAACTGTCCTGCTGGGTTCTGTTTGGCAGTATTGCATCTCTTTTAAACTGCAGATGCAAATAACTAAAACTGAATATTCTACATCATTTTCCAGTGCCAAAACTCCTTTCTAGCTCTTGAATCTATAAGGATGCAAAGTTTCCTCCTTAAGTTTTTTTGGAAGCGTTTTTCTATCTGAGTTTTCTAAATCCCTTAAAGTGTTGCATGGACCACCTTTGGAAATTAGTTTATGCATATGAAACCATTTCCCAGTGCGCAGTTGGATGTAAAATATGGAAATGTTACAGCTTATTTATCTTCCGGATACCTCCCAGCCCCTCCTGTGACACCCAGAATATTTTAGCAAAGCATGCAGTTCAGTCCAGAAACACTGGATTTCTTTTTTACTTTCAGTGGAAGCAGAATCAGCCCCACTATCAGAACCAAAGCCAGGTACCCTGTACAGTAACTGAATGGCAGTTTTCTAAATTTTAAGCTTGAGTCACCACCACTGAATAAATTCCTGTTTCATATCAGTGTATCTCATCGATATGAATAAATTCATAGAAGGTGGACATCGAAAAAGCCTGGAGTCAGTACGCCTGCTGGTTAATGTAATGATGCATCTCAGTGCTGTCAGTGGTATTACTGGATGGACATAAACAAACTGCTACCTTCTTGGGCTAAGGCTACTTTGTTTTAGGTAATTTATTGTTCAGTGCAATCCTACTGTTAATCTTATTAACGATGCTAGCTCTTATACGTAGCTGCTTAAAATCTTAAAATTCTTTACAGGGAGGTCAGTGCCACAGTTTGAAGGGGACATGGGAAAGTTGGAGGAGTGAGGATAGGGAGGAAAGATAGTCAAGCACATAATTCCCACCAAAACCCTTTCAAATGTAGTTGAGGGTAACCTTCCCAATATTACATTGCAGGACACCAGGAGAGAAGAGGACAGAACCCACATTTCTAGTGTCCAAGAGCAGTGCTCCCACCACAAAACTTCTTGCCTGCAAATTTCTTTGCAGGTAATATTACCATGCACTGGCATTGCCAAATCTACATACAAGAAGGAGAAGAAGAGCTGTAAATAAGGGATGATAAGCAATGACTATTTTTCATTTTGCTATATTAAAGCAAAAATACTTTTCCATATGGAAATGCCAATAACTATGTGGCACTGCATATTTATTAGCTGTGTCCTGGCAATTTTCAACAAAGCATGAACTCACTCTTTTATCCACAGCTGTACTCTTCAATACCGGTGATAATTTTTTCTTAATAAAAGTTATTGCATTGCCAATAATGACACAGATACTGGATACTTTGTTAAAATTATGAAAGAGTAGATAGTCAGGGGTTACATCCAAGAGTTAGCTTCCATACAGTACATGAATGACAAGTTATAAAACTCTTTTTAAAGTTAATGAGAGTTGAATCTTCTATAAAATCTCAAGCCGTGCACTGAAAATTTACTCTGTGTTGTCAAAAATGTAAACAAAATACTCAATAGAAAGATATTTCTGCTTAGATTTTATGGAAAAGCTTATTTATGCTCTTGAACTTCTATTCTAATATTTTGTGAAGGGGAGAACTTTCAGAACACAAAGAAAATTGTGCTTTCATTATTTACAGTTTTAAAGAGTCTCAGTGTCACAAAAGAAATGAAACTCAGTGGGACAGATGAGTTCTCAACAACAAAAGTTAAAAATACCCACCATTAAAAGTATTTCAGCAGTGGCATAATGCCTTCACAGATTTCTCGGCAGGGAGCTGAGGCAGGCGCCCTGCTACACGCCTTTGTTGTTTAGTTTGCCTTTCTCCTGCCCCACAGATGCCAGGCAGTTGTCCTCAGAGTCTGACCTGTGTTCAGACTCTGGTTGCATCATTGAAAGGTGTTTAAATTCTGGCTTCATCAGGTGCATAGACTTTAAGCATATTTATTTGCAGTTAGCTATCTTACAGCATTAAGGACAGAAGGATATAGAGCGAGCAATCTTTTGCTGTCGCCATGTGAAGGGCTGGACCTACACCCAATCTTTTGTTGTTGAAGAGGGAAAACCCAATATGCACTCATCGTAACGTACATCACTGCAGAGGACAGGAAGGTCAACCAGAAGTGTCTGGGGGTAATGCTTGCTTTAAAAGGGGAACTGGAATCCCAGCACGTACTGACTGACCGTTGCCACATTTTTGAATGAGGATGCTTTTTGTAACATTAAATATTAAAACTGTGTTATATTTTTTATCACCTCTTCCATATTTAGAGGCCCCTTTTAGCGATAGCTACTATTACTTAGGAGATTTCACAGGCAGGATATTGAGCTATGCAGGTCAAATGTAGTTTACCCAAGCTCAGACTTACAAAGGACAAACTTAGAAATGGTCTGGAAAGGACAAGTGTAGGACCTGAATCTCTAGATTCAAGAAGAGCAAGAAATTGTCATGGGTGAGATTGACAGAGGGAATCTCTTTTGACAATTCACAAGAGGATATCTTGCAATAACTCTTTGCCCCTGTTTACCTCTGTGAATAAAATCTTATTTATATATATTTTTTTTAAAAAAGAAACTTGAATGTACTATAGTGAATATATTTTCACATGACATAATGGATCCTCAATTACAAATTCATAAAAAAACAACGAAGCTTTTTGAATTATGAAGAATTACAGGAAATCTGAAAAGACATTTCTCTTCCCTCCCTCCTCCCAAATTATTATTTTATTAATTAGGAAATGCATCAGTGACTATTTCTTATACAGTGTGGTTCACAGATGACTGTTAGATGGAACATAACAAGGATTTAACTAATTGACATTAGCTTTCATTAGTGTCTAATGACTCAAATAAGGTAATAGGAGAGTGAAATAAATTTAAGCTAATGTAATATCCAATTAGGATATAATCCAGGGTAGATATTTCACTATTTGAATATTCTTTCCTTCATTGATCTCTCCTGATGATATCTGCCTCACATTCCTCAGCAGTACATTAGCGGGATAGTGCTCTTTCACAGGAAGAATGGGAGAATTTCACAAGGCAGAATGAGGTGCTATGTTTATTTAATCAGGCCAATATGATCAACAGTCCCATGAGATATATTTCATTTATTTAGCATTAGATGTCTTTATTTTTGCATAGCGTAAATGCTAACTTCTCTCTTTTCATCTTTAAAATTCCTCTTCCACCATTATTCCATTGGAACTAAAGCCACAGCAAGATGAACATAATTCAACCAATCACTTAGTCTTGCAATAAGTACCACTTAGGTATGCTCAGGCAAAGAAACTCTCTTTAAATTTGAAGGTTCTTTCACTGTTTTTTTCTGTTTTCAGTCCTACCCAGACAATGAATACAAATACAGTCAAGATCTACTGACCTGTCCCAGCTACATTTCTTGCAATATCCAAGATCTTGTGCAGCATTCAGAAAGAAGTTTAAAAACTAATTTTTATAATTTGAAAGCAGTTGGCATTAGATGTCTCTCACTCAAATGGAAATGACAATGACACTGCCTGGATATCAGTGAAGATACAGGAGATTTATGCCAGTACATTTTAAAGGAACACGTGGCTGATCATGTTTAAGCCACTAAATATGTTTATGTATTGCACAGGATAGAAATATGTACTAAATTCTAAAGAACAGAAGTTATTTTACAAACATTATTTGTGGTCCATTTAGTTCTATATATTTTATCTAGAGCCAATATCAGACTTCTTAAAGTTCTTAAACCAGAACCTCAGAGATTCTGCTGTACAATTCAGACTCTTGTTCTAAGCAGTAATAATAATCATCTCTAGTTTTGAAGCAAAAGACTTAGTTTCACAATTCACGTTTTTAATCCAATGAGACAAATGCAAACTTGGTCTTACTCCATTGACCAGAAGGGAGTTACTCTGAGAATGGTACAATCTATTTACCTGCCTTATGCTGTCCTATACAGTTAATCTATTTTGTAAAAGCCAGAACTTTGTCTTGGTTTTATTTCAATAACATTGTCGATACGGTCATTAATGGATACTTTTTTTTTTTTCCCCAAAAAATAAAAACTTGTTTGAAACTGCAGTACAGCAAGAGGTAATGGCTTGTCGTGGTTCTGCCCCAGCCAGCAGCTGAGCACCCCACAGCCAGGCACTCACTCCTCCCTCCCCTTACCTTCCAGGGAAGGAGAATGGGAAAAAAACCCAAACTTGTGGGTTGAGGTAAAGACAGTTTAATAGAAGAACAAAGGATGGTGATTATTATTATTATTAAATTAAATAATAATAATAATAATAGCAATAAACAACAACAACAATAATACAATTGATGCACAAATACAATTGCTCACCACATAGGAAAGGAAAATAAAACAACCTGATACCCCGTCTGTTTCTGAGCAGCAATCCCACGTCCCAGCTAGCCTCCCCAGTTACATACGGAGCATGACATCCTATGGCAGGGAATATCCCTGTGGCCAGCCTGGGCCAGCTGTCCTGGCTGTGCTCTCCCAGCTTCTTCTGCACCTGGCAGGGCATGGGAAGATGAAAAGTCCTTGGCTTAGTGTAGACACCACAACTACCTAGCAGTGACTAAAAACATCAGTGTGTTATCAATTTTATTCTCATACTAAATCCAAAACACAGCATTATAACAGCTACTGGGAAGAAAAAATAGTTCTGTCTCAGCTCAAAGCAGGACATGGTCCTTGATTTTGAAGTCTGTAAAAAGACTGACAACGGAGACCACACCTGAGCTTTGGCATTACACAGTCTATTGACTCAGAAGCTATTTCCCTTCTAAAAGGTCAGGATGCAGAATAATAAATTCAGGTGCAATAGAGGCTCAAACTCTATGTGTATAACAGAAAGAACAGAGATAAAATAAGGAAATATTTCAGAAAAAAAAAAGGTGTAGGGCAAAGCTCTCCCTCAGCATAGGAAGGATTTTCATGACATACATTTTTTTTTTCCTGAGGTTAAATCTTACCCCCAAAATTAAGTAAGGAACTAAGCAGTCTCTTCTTTGCAATGGGGAGGAAAAAAAGAGGAAAACAAAAACAAACAAACAAAAAAAGGTAGTACAGCAGATATGTCCATAATAAAGACAGTAGTACTTGCAGTCATTAATTATTTTTTGCAAATTGACTTTATCAACTAGGGTGCACCTTGACATTTTAGAAAAATATAAAATAACTGAATTGGTCTTAATTCAAAATGTCAGTGGATTTACTGCTCGTGTAATCTAATATCTTAGCATTATGCTACTCTTCTCATACTCTTCCCATTTATCTCCTCTAATTTGCTCTTCCTGTTACTTTTTAATCTCTACTTACTCTTCTTCGTTTGTACATGGTTTCCCACTCTTCTTCATAACATGCTCTCCTCTTTTTTCCATATTTCTCCAGTTATTTTCTGGCTGTGATCTTGGCTTCTTTCTCTTAAACCTGTGGGGTTTGATCATTCCGCCCAGGCACACGAGGGGCAGTGCAGACCAGTGCTGTCCCTGGGTGTGGGGTATGAGCTGGGGGATGTTCTGCCTGAAACCGCTGTGTTCAACTTGCTGCAGCTCAGCAGCGAAAATTTAATCTCACCCAACATCTCTGGTCAGGTAAGGGCAAGGAAAAGAAACTGTTCTCAGACCTGCTGTATTTACAAATAGAAGTATCACAGAAAATTATTTTTCTGATTGCGCTGTCATAACTGCTATTAAATTTCAGCATTAATAGGTCCATTATACTTAAAGAGACACAGAATTTAATTAATAAAACAATTAATGGCACTGTCATTTGCACTGTAGTATTTTAATGTTCTTAACTTTTACTAGTCATTAGCTTTCTTCACATGGACAGAGTGTGTGAAAGGAAGCTTAATAACTGAAGAGCACTTTGCTGTTCACTAGATGTTTCCCTTTTTTCAAAATGCTTATTGTTATATTTTCATTACAGTGTGATTAAATCAAATTAAATTAAAACATTACTGGTATTGCTAAGTTTTTTCAGATTCAGAATTATTAGTTATTGCTTATGCTGTCACTGTTTGGAGTAAATCCTGTAGATTTTATCTGTGAGTGATAACTCCTGTATGGATAATTCCTAAGCCAGTCAATAGCACTTTTTAGATAGGATGCTCATAGGTTTCTTTGGCTTTCTAGAATAAGTACTATAAAATTACACCTTCAGAAGTGCCTCTGAAAGTTTGTCTTTTTTTCCAAGTTTTATTGGGTGGTCTAATAAAAGATGCTACCTCTACCTTCTAGCTTTGTCTTGCTGATAAGATTTATTTAATCCTTTTACATTCAGTAGGTCTTTTTCCAGAAAACTGTTTCTATGGAGCTAGATTCCCACAAGAAACTTAAGATCAGTTTCACAATGCCTTGCTTCTTTCTGGGATTACACCCTCAGGTGCAGCACCTATGTTCTGTGTAAAATTCCTGGTGATCTTTAGGTCTTTTAAATGTAGGATTCATTGCAGCTACACTGCTGAAAAGGGAGATACTAAGTAAGTGACTGGAAAATGCTGAGGACATGATTATACTCCACTATACAATTAGGATTCGATACAAGAAAAAAGTCATTGTACCCCACCACATGCCTGAGAATAACATGCACTTTTCATGTACCATCAGGATAGCTTCTAACCACGAAGGTTGTGACTGCACCAACAAGTTCTAGATACATCAAAGAAATCACATGTGCATATTCATCTGTATGGGTATGGATTATGGTTTTCAACTATAGAAGGTGACAACGCCATACTGCAATTTTCCCATTTTATTCAAATGCAATTAGCACAGATGATGGTTTGCCTACCTTTGATCCCAGGTCTTCTGAATAAACAGGTGTCCTAAAAATACAGTATGCGATACCACCCAGATCTCTTGTTAAAGTTGCTTCGCTTCCCATTATGATCGGTTCCCAACATAAAAAAGAAGGTTGAAACTCCTGTGTAAAACCTTAGAGAATATGACAAGGTCCAGAAACAGATGAAGTAGGCAAATTGTAGCTCAGCAAAATATGATTATGTTATTATTTCTTTAAAGACCACAAGATTTGTGTTGGTCTGACAAGTGAAGGGTTGACTTGTCTAGGCTTCTCTTGTTCAGCTGTGACAGCAATTTACCTAGCAGTAAGATAACTGTTGTCCAAATTTATTTCAGTTTAGCTTTAATTCACAGCAATAACAAGTATTTACTCCCTGTACATTGAATGACTCTAGAATAAAATGTGATGTGGAAGAGTACAGACACACAGTGATACTAACGGTCCTGTACTGGAAATACAAATCACAAGGGTCAGTCAAAGGTCACTACAGGAGTACAACTTGGGATTGTTCAGGTAAAAACATGTTTTTAGAGATAACAAAGAGAATAGATAAACTGAATAATTGGAAACCACTGAAGAGAAAGAGCATGTAGGCAGACCAAGTTAGCAGAATGTATAAAAATCAACCAAAGGAGATCTAATGCTGAGGAGGAAGATGCCATCTACATCAACATCAACATCATGTGACTCTTGGCAAAGAGAAGAAAGAAACCCCAACCCTAATGTCACTCTCATCCCCGTGGAGGCCTCAGGATGCTGACCTAACCTCCCCAATTTTTGCTTGAGTTATACCAAAGCACTCACTCTAGGACCCAGAGGAACTTTGCAAAAGTGACAAAGGAAAGAGGGATAGATTTTTTGCTTTAAAATGTACCTGTAGTATTAAAGCTTTTTATGTACTAATTTGGAACATGAATGTATATTATTATACCCATACCAAAAATTTGTAACATTAGGTCTGTCTGACTGCCAAGGGGCACTGCTGAAGAATGTTCCAGTGGGCCTTTTAGGCATTTTGAAGCTCCTCCTGTTGTTACTGTTCCATTATGAGTAAGGGAATTCCTTCTGGGTTTCACCTCATCCATCATCCGTGTTAAGAGAACAGGGAAAACCATTGGGATCTGCACTTATCACCCTTCGTGTTTTGCTACCTCTGATCGCCAAAGACGTTCAAATCCATTTGAATGCTTTAAGAGTTGAAAAGCATGCGAAACTGAATCAAATTCAGAAGGGAAGATGTATGTGTTCAGCACCTTGGGGACCCCCCCCCCCAAAAAAAAAACCCCAAAAACAAAACAAAAAAAACCCCAACACACCAAACAAAGCCCACCTATTGTATTTTTTCAGCCTGACAGATACAAAGATAACTACTTAAAATGTAAGATGTTTGACACCTGGTAAAAAACTGCACCTCATAAGGTGAGGCTCTTAGTTTGTATGCTTGCAACACAGTGCATCACTATAAGAAACACACTGATTTAAAACTTTACTGTCAGAAAGGAGTAGCAATTTAAGAATACTAAAACATAGCTAAATCTTGTATTGGAGGGTTGTCATAGTCATAGTACTCTTAGTGGCAGGATCTAGTGGAAGATTATAGCTTTTGGAAACCTTATACCCCCTCTGCCTCAGATGTATAACTAAAATCAAGAATGGGAGAAAACAGATGCTATAAACCACAGCCATTATGCATCTGCACTAGAAAACTCTGCCAAGCATGACAGGATAAGTTAACACCATACAGACCATGTTGTATGGGCATGATGCTTTGTGCAGTCAATGCTTTTGTGCTTGAAATAGAATAACTTGTAAGGACAGAATACCATTTTGCAACCTGCCCCTGGTCTTGTGCTATGCTCACCTCTAGTTTAAATGAGGCTAAAGAGACATGCTGGAAGAAGTGATCATATTTTACTGAAAATTGTGTGTGGCAAAGTCTGAAAATATCTTCTGGAGATTAAAGTTAATGCAGAGATTAAGAAGTAAATTAAAAAAAAAAAAGTATTTCTTATCCATCTGGAGTTAAAATATTCACAAGAGGCATCACCGACATTCCACTTTTTTCTTTTTTTTTTTATATATAAGGAGGTTTTAGATTTAATACTACTCAATCTCTATTTCTAGATAAAGAAATAGGTTTAGATTTAAAAAGATGTTTGGTGGACTTGATATGAAGACAGATATCTAGTGATGTTTTTAAAGGCCTATATGCTGTGGCCTTTTCTATAAAATATTACAGGATGTCTATATTCTTCACTAAATGCAGAAATACCTATGGCTGCTGCAGCCAAAATGATTTTCCACATTGAGTGCTTCCTCTACACTTCTCTTACCTTTCACAAACAGAACTGAGCAGGTTCACTTCAAACTGAAGAAGTTTGGAAAGATTAGACATTTTCCAATTAAAGCATTGTTAATATTTTTCAGTGTAAAAACTCTGGTATGACACTGTCACTCTCCTGCCAGTTAATCTCAAAATAATTCTATGTACAACAGTACCTTCCGCAATAGCTGCACTAAGGTCTTTTTTCCATTCAGATGGTTCTCATCAGTCAGGGAAGGTGGACATGCCTTGACTTTTAATTGCACTTGGTATTTTATTAAAAGTAACTTCGAAAACTGATTAACATTATGAATCAAATTCTAAATTACTTAGCAGTTACCATTCAAATTATTTAACTGTATTCAGCATAGTTTTAGGCACAGTAAAACTTTTTGTTGGAGGAATAAATGATCTTCACATAGAGAGATTTTCATTATATACATTCATTAGTAGATGGCTACTTTTACTGTCAGAAACTTTCTTACATTAGATGTCAGAACAACAAACACTTGAATTTTAGGGACAGGACAGGATTCTAATACAAGATCAAATGGAGATGCATCTATTTATGGTTGCTAGATAGTAACTAGTCCATGTTATTTCTGGGTCTTCATATTTCATAGTTTAAAAAGGTAAAATGTTCATTATGGTGATAAGATCAGACTTATGACAGGCAGAGGAATGAGGGCATTGCATAATTTGTAAATTCCCATCACAAAATGGTCAGCCATTAGTAGAATGGTAATTGGCAGACGCTTAAAGAAATAGAAATCACTTGTAAAGGTTATCCTAATGTCACTATTTTGACAGTTCCACACATATTAAAATAATTCATTCCTACCACAGTCTTTACTGTTGAAATAGGTATGCGGCAGCAAACAGATTCACAGGGAAATAACTCTTGACTGAGTAAACTTTAGTCATACCATTTGGAATATTTGTTAAATCTGAACATTGCTAATAGTATTGATGCAACTGCTCTGGATCCAATTTGTAGAGAAGACAAGGCTCTGAATAAAAAAATGAAAAATACATCACTTTAAAGATCTTCTGTGCTAGGCAGGAAGAATGGGATCTATAAAAACGCAAAGGCAAAGCCTAAAGTAAAACAAACAGGGAAAACAGTCAAGTGGCCATTCTGTATCCAGACCAAGACTCTGTTCTGGTGTTTCAATGAAAATGCCTTTATAATACACGTTAACAACTAATAGTCTGCAGCACATCTAGGATATTATGCCTCTGTCTTGCCCACATTTTTCCTTATGTTATCATATCAACTGTAGATGGTTCTTAGACCCTTAAAAAGAATAACTCTTTTACAAACTCTGAAACATTTACATTATCAAGCACTGATGTACTTCTACATCAATCAATATCAATTAAAATTCAAAAATATATGACTCTCTGAGAGATCTTAAAAATTTATCATGTGGTGGTAAAGATGTCTGACCATGCTAAGCATAGCATATCCTTTCAACTTTTTTTTCCCCTATGGGCAAAGGAGAATATTGCTTTCAAAGGTTACTTTAAGGTCAGAATTTCAGTATGTGATAAAAGGAGCTCATTCTTTATCTTGTAATGAGCTCAGTAGGCCCATTTGATGTAGACCAAATGGTCAAAATGAAATCTTTCATCTCTTTGACATTCATGCAGACTTTCTCAGCTTAGTTTTTAGCTATTTCCATTTTCCTTTTTACCCAAATGAGCACCAATGACATGTAATATGCATTTTGCTTTGAGTTATTTAGCTATTATTCCCAGCATTTACCAGATATCTGCCATGGTTTCACAGAATCACAGAATGGTAGGGGTAGGAAGGGACCTCAGGAGATCAGCTAGTCCAACCACCCTGCTAGAGCAGGATCACCTAGAGCATGTTGCACGGGATTGCGTCCAGGCGGGTTTGCAAAATGTCCAGAGAAGGAGAGTCCGCAGCCTCTCTGGGCAGCCTGTTCCAGTGCTCTGTCACCCTCACAGTGAAGAAGTTTTTCCTCATATTCAGATGGAACTTCCTGTGTTCCAATTTGTGCCCATTGCCCCTTGCCCTGTCACTGGGCACCATTGAGAAGAGTCTGGCCCCTTCCTCTTGACATCCACTCTTTAGATATTTATAAGTATTAATAAGATCCCCTCAGTCTTCTCTTCTCCAGGCTAAACAGAACCCAGCTCTCTCAGCCTTTCCTCATACGAGGGATGTTCCTTTCCCCTCATCATCCTCATAGCCCTCCAGTAGACTCTCCCCAGTAGTTCCCTGTCTGTCTTGAACTGGGGAGCCCAGAACTGGACACAATATTCCAGATGTGGCCTCACCAGGGCAGAGTAGAGGGGGAGGACAACTTCCCTTGACCTGCTGATCATGCTCTTCTTAATGCATCTCAGGATACCATTGGCCTTCTTGGTTTCCCCAAGTAATGTCTTGCTTTAACAACTGAAATGCTACTTTTTAAACTGTTTCACTTGGTGCATAAATATAGCCCACTGTTTTGGTGACCAAAATGAATGACAAATCTATTATGAGATATTAAGTTAATAATAGGTCCATGTTTAACACCTGTTATTTCCTTATGTTGGTTTCTAACATCAGTCAGTTACCATCATGAGACACATCTTTTCCTCCTGCTCTCTCTTCAAGTACATGGATAATTCTGCATCATATGCCTTCCTGAAAAATGTTATCCTCCTGAATAATAACAGGCAAAATATCATCCACAAAATCATCATAGGGTAGTGAAGACAGCATTTCCTTGAAGAAAATGAACTCTTCGTTCTTCTACCACTATCTCTTTTAACAGTATGCATTTCCTTATGTTGATGCACTTCTGTCAATCCTGATTTGGCACACATCATATTGTTCACATCACTGGCCTCCAAATTTAACATACAGGCAACAATGTTTGTGTTGAAAGCTTTACCCTTTCCAAATCTGATTGGACTTTGCCGACAGTGTTGAATAATGATTAGTCTCAAGAGCGTTGTCCAATAGAGATGTAATTAAAATTCTCTAATCCCACACAGCAGCTAGCAAAGCTTTCTCAGAGTCTGAACATTTCTCATCTTTCAGTCATTCAGCTGTTTACTGCTCTGACCTGTAACTTATTCCTGTGACTGCTTTGTGCACTCAGTGTTATGAGCTAGACCATCTTGAACACAGAATTTTCCCTTTATGCAGAAAGGGTAAGCAAGATTTACACCACTTATTTTTCACTTCACTTCTTTCACTCTGTTCCAACTTTCAAAATGTAGCCAGTCTCACTGTCTGAATTTAATTCAATGGCTGTGCCATTCCAGACTACCTTGGGATCAGTTAAAACCATACTTTTTTTCCTTTTCTTTTTCTTTTTTCTTATTACAATTCTACGGCTGATCTTTAAACACAGATGGTTTGAACCATTCACCCTAACTTATGCTCTCCTTGGCAAATACTGAACAATATTGAAAAAAAAAAATTATTCAGAGTTTTGGCCTTTTCTATTCTATTTGTGCAGTGACATTTCTTGAGGAATTTTGCCATCTGTAGAACAAAATTAAAAGATGAGGAGAAGGTGAAATCTCTATTCTCTGTCTTGAAATATCAGTTATCCTATTACCTAGTATTTATCTGGGATTGCATCTTTTCATGCAACTTTGGCTCTGTATCTTGTATTATCCTGACTTGGATCAGAAAAATATTTAATTTTGGGAAAAAAAGGACATTTTTAAGACGAAAATTTATAGTGGCTTCCACATTATTTACAAAATCAAAACTGCATCATGGTGCTTTTGCAGTTAGAGCCACAAAAGCAAACTCATGCAAGTCATTTGTCACACATCATCAGTTTCAACATAGGCATGAAGAGAAATTAGTTTCAGTGGATTATCATCTAGTAGAACCTAAGTGTTAGTAAATAAAAGATCTGCTTAAGGTTTACCAAAATGAGTTAAAACTAGACATCCATTTATTTGCCATAGCATGCCTGTTATAAACTTTTGAAGTTGTCTTCTGATTTACCACAACACTAAAAAAAATAATAAAAAAAAAAAATTAAAAAATTAAAATGTATAGCTGAAATAGTAACATAAGACATGGTAGCTGCATTATTCAGATCCAGTGTGCCGACTCTATCTTTTGCTTCCATGCTCAAAACATGAATCATCAACTTTTAAGACAGAAAAAGTCTTCATCTAAAAAAATTCACTGTGGCTAACAGTCTCATTAACACATACACAGTTTTCCCAATTAGCCTTTCAGAATCCTAATCAATGAACAGAGGTGGTTAAAGCGCTTGCCGTCTTTTCTCAATGGAATAGATGCTACCATCTTGATTTCAGTTTCTGCCCATGCTGTTCAAATACTGAGGATGAAGCCAAAAAGCACCCTTTCCAAGCAAACAAACAATCCCCCAAATCCCTAAATCCCAAGCTAAATCAATCTTAAATTTCTGCAAAACATTTGGAAAAGGTGAAATTACATCACCTTCCATATGGCCATAAAATTTAGTGCCAGTTTGGCAGAAAAAAAGTGTTCTTCTGACAACAGAATGACCAGAAATAAAACAAAATCTGAGCTGACCATATGATCATACAATATTGTATTTAAATTGATCATCTTTACCTTATTACAAAGAACACAGCCCAAACTGGCAGCTCAGGGCCTTTTATCTTTTCTTCTTTATGATCTCTGCAAAAGCATGCAAAACATTCATAAATCATAGATCTGTCAGAGTGCTCCCCACTTTTTTCTTTTGCTTTCTCCCTGATGGTCTTCTAGAAAGACTTGAGAGTATATTTGTCCTGCATCCTTTTTCCAAAGCAAACATCAAGTTGTACTTCTATGATACCACTGCTAACTCCTTATTCAAGTATCATCCAAGGCTATGTTCAGTTTAGCAAATCATACATGTAAGACTGACTCAATACATCAAAAGAGTACACAACAGTATAGAAATCACGGGTCATTTGTTATCGACATATGGTATCAATAGAAAGCATTGATCTAGCATATATTGTGTGGAGACCCTGCCTTAAATACTGTAAGTGCTTTGAGGATGTGAAGGAGCATTCCAAAGGCAAAATATTTCCCCCATATCTTGATAAGGAAAACACTCATGGTCACACTGATCACATATGTGGGAACAATGTGGTGTTTTTGTTATGTGAAGATGGATGACCTAGCCAAATCTTTAAATGCTTTGTGCTTTTCTCCGCAAAACTCCTCTGGATCTGATTATGCCACCTAGGTTTCTCCCATTTTCCACAAGCAATCCCCAACTGGGATAATTTACTGTTCATTAAATGAATCATCCTAAAAGGACTGAGCCTTGTGGAAGAAGGAATGTTTCTCGTGTATATCTTTCTGAATGGAAAACTGAGGGACCACCTCCGCTGCTGAATTTCCTAAACATCCAGCAAAGACTCCGCTCTTCCTGAAGATGACTTAGGGTTAGGATATATCTGGTAGCAAAGAAAGTGTAACAAAGTGGATACATTTCTGAATTTAGTTAGCTTCTGTGTAGTGACCTATGAAAAGGAAAGTCAAATCTGTTCAAGAGCTGGGTAAAGGAGCCTGGAATAGCATTAAGATTATATAGCAAGGATTATGAGAAGTAGTTTCCTCAGAAAAACAGATTGGATTTCAAAAGGCAAAATGCAAGGTCTTATGCTATGGACCAAAAGCAAGGGGATGAACTGTGTTAAGACAAACCAGCTATTTGTGCAAAAGATAATGTTGGCAAAATGACCAATGGGAATAAACTGTCCATGAAAGCATTAATGATGGAAATTAGGAGGTTTCAGGCATCAGAAAAACAACATGTTGGAGTAGCTTCCCAGTAGGAATAGTATGAGGAAAAAAAGAACTAGTTTTAAGCTTGATCAGTTTGGGAAATGGATTATATGCCCAGGCTGCCAGCAGTAGCAGCAGGTGGAACTGAGGAACCAAATGGTTCCTTTCCATCTATGCTCCACAGAGCAAAGCTGGCTCAAACAACTGGCATTTTTACTTAGTAAAGTGAACAGAAAGAAACTGAGCTCCTAAGAGAGTCTTAGAATTCAAAATAGTTTTGTTACAGAAGCCAGGACAAAGACATGGAAGAGTTTTAACTACACCATCTAGAAAAGGAATATATCAAACATTTAAGTAGGTTTAATCTAGCCCAACTTAGATGTCTTAAATTTATGTTCTTGAACCTATTTCAGGTAACTTGAAGTCTCCCTTTTTATTCAAGGGAGAGAAAAAGATAATGTTAGAAAGTGATTTACTGTTTCTATCTTAAATGTCTATCGTAGTACATATTCCATTTTTTATCACCTTTGTAAGGCACCAGCTTGTCAATGTCACAATTTTATTTAGAAGTTATTTTTTCCACTTTATAGACAAACATATAATTTAAGGTTATGTTTATTCATCTCACACAAACTTCATTATGAATAAACAGTCTGAATGCTCCTTTTTTATTTGATAGCCACAATAAAATGGATCAAATAACCCAGATTTGCCATTATAAGAATGTAAACATGATTTAAACAAATTTGTGATTACTTTATTGATAAGAAAGAAAACGTGTATTCTCATGTTGACCTCAGACTGATGAACTAATTTTCTTCAAAATAAATGCAAGTGAGAACACTAAAAAGAACAGAAAGGTATGAAATAGTTGTTCTGTTATCTTCAGGCATGATGGTACCTCTGTTATATCAGGTTAACATTACATTAATTCATAAACGGGAAGAGCACTTCATTGAATGATCATGTAAGATTATGAACTTGTAAACTGGTGATAATGTAAATTCAGTAGATCACTTCCCTCTTTGCTTTACTGACAGAATCAAATTAACAGCACCAAAAACACAACCAGGGTCTAATGTGTTGCTAAAACATGCCTTTAAAATTCAAAACATCTATTTCAAAAGAAAAGAAAGGACAAGAAAGGACAAGGAAGGAAGGAAGGAAGGAAGGAAGGATAGATAGATAGAAAAAAATTCTTAGCAGACTGAAATACAACCAAAATTCCTGACAAACTGCAGTATTCCAGCCCTAAAACATTACATTTTTTCCATGCAGCCTGTATGCACTATCAAATGTGACTTGTTTAATTAGCCAGATGATCCAGGTATGCTAGCAGCTATTGATCAGACGTGTGGTGAATTAAAGTCTAAATTGTTCAGCCTTTGCTGAAAACTTGCAAACAGTTATTCACAGAGGTAGCTCAGCTGAATTAATTAGGACTCTTCATGTGAACAATAGTTGTAAGAGATGAATATTCTGGCCTGAGGTAGGGGTTTTTTTTGCCTGGAGAGTGCGCATGCCCTGCCGTACTCTCTGCAGCATGTATGAGGGCTTGGGAGAAGTGGGCAAATGAGGTGTACCAATCTTGCAGAATACTGCAAGCAACGTAGCTGGGTTGAGTGATTTGGGCTAATCTCACATGGTTTTCACATGTTGTTACCAAACGTGCGAGAACAAGAGACCTTTTTGACTTACAGCACCTTCTAGGCACTGTGTTTATTAAAAGTGGCTGGGAGGCTCCAGTCCATCGGTACCCTGTTACGACTCAGAATTTGCTATTGAACCAGACTGTTGCTTTTCAGGACTCACAGGGCTTCATTTTGTTACTGTTTCTGCAATATTATTTACCAAGCTCTATCTGTTATCTATCTGGCTCTTTATACTTCCCTCTTTTCACACCAGGAAAGTACTCAGATTTGTTCTTAGTATTATTTGTACTCTGTCTTTATGAGAATATTCAAATGTTGGAGAAAACTCTGGATCTAGCTCTCACCAAACAAATGCAGCCTTGATTCTTTCCTTATCAGAGGGATTAGTCCCTTAATTTAGGGACTTCTACTAGAAGGCTCTAAGCATTTTCTACCCTGTATTTTGCTGACATCAATAGGAACTCTGCAGCCTGGGTTTCTCCAGTATTAAACTGGATTTTTTAGCTGATGAGTTGCACATTATTCCTAAGCCCCAAAACTTAATTAATATTTGGAGTGCTGGTATTCTAGCAACATAGATTGCTTTTAATTAAATAGGGTTTTTTTTCTTGCATTGATTCCTAGGAAGATTTAAACACATAGCTTCCAGTAATACTAACAGGAGGTGCATTTCTTAATCCTTTGGTCTTCAGTGGGAGACCACACCACCAAGAAAGCAAAAACAACTACACAGCATTCCAGGAAGCTAAGTGATTCTGAACAAAAATTTAAGCAGCATAGGATAGTCTTCCTGATAGCATTTGTTTGCCTAGAACCTGCTCCATCATGGATTTTAATAATGGTCACTGAAACAATAAAAGGAGTAAATACCAGGAAGTAAATCATGGCCTTTTCTTACCCTTGCGATAAATACTTCAAAATGCCCTGTTAACACTGAAAATACACTAAAAATAATGTCAGTCCTAATGTAGACAGCAAAAAAGCATACACTTTTCAATGTTATGTCAGCTAAGGCTTCCAGGAACAGCTCTTATCACTGTAATAAAATAAAATAAAAAAAAATAATAATAATAAAAAAAAGCTGGACAACTGGCTAACATCACAGATTCCAATATTTTTAAAATGACTAGAGACTTGCTAACTGGTTCAGCTCTATTGTATTCAGTGCAGTTATATCTTATATAAGTAAATGCCCCAGGGCAAAAGTAGTACTAGCAGAGATACACTGCCAAAGTTGTTGAGATAACACAACAGCACATTAAGACACATTGACTGACATAGATTGTTTTAAAAATATTAAGACCAAATAGATGGGTTTATCTTCTTTGGCACGTCTCTGACATTACCTGCTGTTTTTCTTGTTAGTGCTGTTTGTTTAATTTATTATAAATGTTTATTTTACTCTTCAAAGGGAATAGCTTTCTGAGAAATTTACTGGACATTTATTTCACTTTACTAACCAAAAAATCCATTTAGAAATAGAGCTCTCAGTGAGATTGCATTTGATAAAGCCATATTGGTCTAGACTGTCCTGAGTTACTACTTGAATTCAGTGGGATCACAAAGGTATAACTGAGACTCAAATGCAGTCTTGCATATCGTTTCAAGAGCATGAGGCCATACTGTTAAAAACACAGCTGTGAAAGCTGACGGTAAATCAAAATACCCAAATTTTCCCATGGTGCCAACAGCTAGAACAGGTACACCAATTTCAGCTGCCTGTAGGCATAATGAAAGCCACTGTCTCAGTGGGGCTGCCCCATGTTCTCCACACCTGACCTGGTCCCTGGACGCTGGTAGGAATTGATACTGACTCTTTCTCCTCATCTCAGAAGTTTTCTACGGGTACTTGCAGCACTCCTCAGGTAAAAATGCTATCCACATAATTACTGATGACTTTCTGTTTCTCCATTAGTCTGCAACTGCCCTCTTCATACTTTATCCATAATGAGATTTTAAGGAGAATAGTCTTCCACAACCTGCACCTGGTGTGCCATTATCCTGCTACTATGTGAAAAATACTGACTTCATGCTGCTTCACAATGACATGATGCTTTCTTTGTTATACAGGACTAAGAGCAGATCCATTTGGGTCCCAGTGTTTTATCAGAGACCTATATACTACTCTGTGTCACAGCTGTATTAATCACAGTGTGAAATTACACAAGCACATAAACTTCAGTTCCCTCCTCCCTTTATATTTTATTTAATTTCTGACCCTGGCCAAGAAAAGAGCTAGAAGATATTGAGAAGGAGAACAGGCTGTCATGAAGCAGCTGAAGTGAGATTGCAAATTGAACACAACACACACAAATCTGGCCAGACACTGAAGGGCATTGGCACTAAAATCCAAATCAAAGATGTTGTATTGCCACAGTTTCTGTAGCCTGTTCTTAAAACTGGAGTTTCATTTGATAGCTGGGAATTGATACTATAGATGTCAGGGTTTCCTGCTGTACTTAAGGAAGCCCAAATGAGCTATCATCCTTAACTTTTAAATTCATATGGCATAATGTTCCTTGTCGTGACTTCTCAGGAGAGAAGATATTGCAGCTGCCTGTAGAAAGGACACCTATACTGTGGCCCTTTTCTAGTACACTTAGACAAAGTTCAGAATACAGTTGTTACAAATCAGAATAAAAAATAAAATTAAAAGAATCTATTCACAGCAGAGACAGTCTCACTCTGAGTGTCATTATTTGAGTTTTATTCCTATTGCACTCTCCTCGCTTTTCAGATTCATTAACATTGCAAAGCACAGAAGAGCTGCTTTTGTGTCCACATCAAAATCATTATCCCAATAAGCACTAATTAGCACCTTTGGGCTCAATCATGTTCCCACTGCAATCAATGCCAAAAAAATGCATTGATCTCAATAGAAAAAGAATAAGGTCTTTTGTCAGTAGCTTCAGACAAGTCAAAGAGAGGCTGATCTACCTTCTTATATCTGGAGTCTTCACTGTTTATATCACTAAATTTCATTCAAACTTACCAACAGCAGCAAAGTTGAGATCCCTAGAGGCTCAAACTTTATTGACATTTTAAAGTTAGGTGTTAAAAATTCTCAAATATGCTAAAATGTCTTTGGAATGTTAGCTCTGGTGACTTTCAAGTAGCTTAGTCTTCTTCTATATGACAGATTTTTGAATGCTTTGAAGTGACCAAAGACTTTTCTTTGCCCAGATTTCCAAGTTAGGAACAGAGGCTTCTTGTACAGCTCCACTATTGATTATACTGAAATTTCCATCTGCAATTGATTTCAGATATAACTTTTAAATACAAAGAGTCCAAAATAAAAGAGTACAGGAGGTCTGTAGGCTTGTGTCTGGATAGTTTAGATGAAATAGGGACAGACCTAAGCTCTGGTCCCTGGTCTTTGAATGTCTTATTCATTAAGGTTTCAAAAATGAAAACCAAGAAATACTACTAAGAATGGGACTGGAAACAAAGCCTGGAACCCTTTCCTCCTATAAGTACCCTTAATTTATTTGGAATTAAAAAAAAAATGTGCCCCCCTCAACCTCCACCCTTTTCCCCCTCCTCCTCCCCCCCAACTATAAACATTTCATTTGTCTATAATTTTTAAATAAACTTAGATATCTAAGTTACTTTAGAAATTGAGATATGGGTTCCTGAGTCACATGGAATCAAAGGAATCAGGTTCTACATAGGTCCTCTTTTCCTGTTTTCAACACAAAATTAGGAACCTCAAAGATTATGGAAAATGTAGTAGCCATTCATCCAACTTTTTAGCATGCTGCAAACTTCCCTGAAAGGATTAGCTAATGTAATGCTTTAACGTATTGCTGGATCCCCTATGTAATGGTATAGGAGAGCTACAAAGGCAGTCCTGTTCCAGAGAAGATCCACTTGTGCATATATACAGCGCTTGTGACCAGGTCGAAGAAACTTGCGCCTGTACTTTGGATAAATAAAGGGCTTCAGTCAATATCAGTCAGTCAATTCTTGTAAAGCTGTGGTGGTAGTTATAAGTTATCTTTCTTGAGACAAAACCTTGCTTTCTGTCTTACGTTTACTGCTGACCTTAATAACAAACAACGGAGGCAATAGAGAATACTTCTGAACTTAAATCTATTTACTAATGATGCTGTACTGAATTATTCCGTTAAAGCCTCATCAATAGGTAGCCAGACTGTCATTCTTCTTAGTTCCTCAGAGCAAATAATAATTAAAAGTCCTTGCTTAAAGATCTGATTCATACAACAAAACAGATTTATAGTCTATTAAAATGATGTGGGCATTAATGTTGCATTTCAGCTCACTCTGCCCAATTTTAATTGCATAACCTTGTGAGTCCGAGATAAAGAGGGAATTTAGTACAGAAATCACTACTACTGTACAATACCTATTCCTCACTTAAAAGATATTTTATTGTACTGTGTTTATATGAGCAGGACCTATTTCTAGGAAGTAATTTATTCAACATGTTTATGCACATTTTTCCTGCTCATGAATTATCTGCAGGGTTTTTGTGTAATTTTTTGTATTTTTTCAAATATGAAAAAATTTGATGACCTCTGAAGACCACGTCTGTGTCATTTCACAACTCTTGTGGGTGCAGGGCTGCTGTATTGGGTTTTGATAGTGGGAGGCGACTACAGGGTGGCTTCTATGAGAAGCTGCTGGAAGCTTCCCTTATGTTCAATAGAGCTCCAAGACAGACTTGCTGCTGGCAAAGGCTGAGCCCATCAGCAACAGTGGTAGTGCCTCTGGGATAACAGAGTTAAGAAGGGGAAAAAAAACGAGGAGCAGCATTTTGCAGCCAGAGGGAGGAGTGAGAATATCCGAGAGGAACAACTCTGCAGACACCAACTAAGAAGGAGGGGGAGGAGGTGCTCCAAGTGCCAGAGCATAGATTCCCCTGCAGCAGCCTGTGGTGAAGACCATGATGAGGCAGGCTGTCCCCCTGCAGCCCATGGAGGTCCACGGTGGAGCAGATATCCACCTGCAGCCCATAGAGGACCCCACACTGGAGCAGGTGGAGGCACCCAAAGGAGGCTGTGACCACATGGGAAGCCCACACTGGAGCAAGCTCCTGGCAGGACCTCTGGACCCATGGAGAGAGGAGCCCACACCAGAGCAGGTTTGCGGGCCGGACTTGTGACCTAATGGGGGACCCACACTGGAGCAGTCTGGTTCTGAAGGTCTGCACCCCGTCGAAGAGACCCATGCTGGATCAGTTTGTGAAGAACTGCAGCCTGTAGGAAGGAGCCATGTTGGAGAAGTTCATGGAGGACTGTCTCCTGTGGGAGGGACCCCACACTGGAGCAGGGGAAGATTGTGAGGAGTCCTCCCCGTGAGGAGGAAGGAGCAGCAGAAACGACATGTGATGAACTGACCACAACCCCCATTCCCCGTCCCCCTGTGCTGCTGCGGGGAGGAGGTGGAGAAATCAGGAGTAAAGTTGAGCCCATTGAAGTGAGGGGAAGGTGCTTTTAAGATTTGGTTTTATTTCTTATTACTCGACTCTGATGTGATTTGGAATAAATTAATTTTCCTGAGTTGTGTCTGTTTTGTTTATGACAGTAATCAGTGAGTGATCCGTCCCTGTCCTTATCTCAACTCATGAGCTTTTTGTTATATTTTTTCTCCCCTGTCCAGCTGAGGAGGGGAGTGATAGAGTGACTTTGGTGGGCACCTGGTGTCCAGCCTGGGTCAACCCACTTACAGCTGCACAATCTTCCCTTGTAACTTACTGTGGTATTAAAGTGTGAACAAAATACATTTGTGGTGCGAGTTAGCTGCCCACTCTCCAGTCTTTTCTCACTGCAAATCAGCAGAGAAGGGCCACTCACTGCTTTCCTGCCCATTTTCTTCCCAAGACTCAGTAAGAAGTTACCTAAGTTTTAAAGAAAATTGGAAGAAACAGTTCAATTTAAGCCATTTAAACCAAGAAATGGCAGTTATTAACAGAAACGCTTTAGTCAGGTGCTATGAAAGGATTTGAGGTTTCCAGAGAGTTAATATTGTCCCACTTTTGTCTACTCCAGCCACAACATATCTGCTAACATAGAAACACAGCTGTGATTCAGACTCCTTGAGCAACTGACTCAAGGCTCTCCACATCACAGGTAAACAAGTCCCAAAATGTCTTTAATCAGAGATTGAGTTCTACCTTACAGTACCAAGATTTTTCTGTTGGAAAGTAGATCTAGAATTGAGCATCACTCATAGGCATTCACTTTTAGTTTATGTTTTTCTTGTGTTAACTGATTTGTCTCTCACATTTATTTCAATGCAATATTCATACAGAGAGAGTGATCATATCCTCTCCAGTTCACCTTCTGTGACAATAAACAAAAATTTCTTTTTTTTCCCTCTCATGAAGTAGCTTCTCCATTTCCCTGATTATTTCCAGACATTTTTTTGCATGCTTGCTTCATTTTGTGCTCATCTCTCTTGAGCATGGGTGGTGAAAACTGAACATTGTGTTTCCAGGCAATGCCTTACTAATGCCTTGCATGACACTAGTATTTCCCTGGTTCTATCAGAATTATTTCCCCTGATTGAGGGCCTCCAAAAACTACAGTTGCCTTCTGCAGCTGCTAGTGATTGATGGATGCACCCAAAACTTTAGCCTCTGTCATTTCCTACTGATGAACTCCCAATTCAGAGCATAAATTCTTGTTAGTTCTCAAGTGAGCAGCCTTGCTTTCTGCATTATTACATTTCATCCCAGAGCTGTGACTCCAGTTCTCAGGGTCAGACTACTTGTAGAATATTCCAATCTTCTCTGTAGCAATAAAGCTCCTACCTTACTGTCATCAAATTTCACTGGCCTAGTCCTATATATGTGCCAAGCTTGTCAGTGGACATATTAAACAGAATTACCTTCCAGACCTGTCCTTGATGAACTCTTCTATCCATGCATGAGATGATCCATGAACATTTCCCTTCACTTTTTCCTTAACATCCCCATTTACTTTCCAATATTAAAAGAGCTATGAAATCTGTGTGAATTAGATCTTGTAACTAGGAAATCTGCTATCTCATGAGGGAAAAATATGTGATTAGTCTGTTCTGATGTAGCTGGTATAGACTTTTCCTTACTTTCCAACAGAACAAAAGAACACTTGTAGTGAGTCTGACCAAAAGCCTGTCTAGCTCATGACCTTCTCACTGACAGCTGTCAAAAGCAGGTGTCTGGGAAAGGGCATAAAATTAGGACATGGAAGCAATGATACTTCTGTAGGTTGTTACCCTAACTTCCCAAGATTTGTGAGTTAGGAATTCCCTGATGCACAGGGAGTGTCTGCATTTAATAACCTTGGGAAAGTTATTGAAATATATCACCTGTTTTCCTTTAACACTTCTGCTTTGTTTTGATTTCTTTCACTTATAAATCATAATTCTCTTAAATAGAAATACAACATGCACCCTTTCCTCTTTGTGTGTGACTGGACTAAAATGCTTGTCAACTAGATTTCATGTACCAGAGTTCTTCCAAAATTGCAGGTGATGGTTATGAAATTTACCCTGATTTCAGAAATGTTAATTATCTGAGTCCTGCTTCCACAGTTTTTACGCATTGCAGTTTCATCCTTCCCATCCATCACTGCACATTTGCCCCTGTGTTCAGCATCGCCATTTGTACTGAAGCCTAAGAAGCACTGGCTTAGTTTTGAGTCCTGTTTGGATTGCTACTCCTTGCTCTTTTCTACTGTACCTTTGTCTGCTAACTTTAGTTTACAATAGCTATCTCAACTTGACTTTTGCCAATTCTCACCTTATCCATAGCTTCTGTGTTCTGAGAAAGAGCTCTCTTTGATGGCAAATCCTCTATTAAATTCCACACAAGCACTTTGTTGGCTTCTAATACCCACTGTGAAATCATTATTCATCCAGTCCTGATTGCAGCCTTTCCTCACAAGTTTTCTTGTGTGTCTATTTGGCATACAGTGTCCAGATACCTTTCACATCTTTAATGTATTGAAATTTCAGAATTTGCTCGGACCATCTGTCTTTGCTAACTGTATCTATTAGTTTCTAAATCTCTTAAAGACAGAGAAATCAAGAACCTTAGTAACAGACCAGACCTACTTATTTATTATTAGTAGTACATATTCTGTATAACCTGAAGCTGGAGATGCATGTTGACTTCCAGTTGAAATGGTATTAGATAAATGTCTGTCATCCCCATCCTTTCTCAGTTGTTTATATCTGTCTGCTTCTGAAAAATTACTGTCCTTTCAAGTATTTTCAAGTGATTGCTCCATCCTGGACAAAACAAGTCAGGCTAATTTAAACAGTCTGAAAGGTGGTCTTTGCTAACCTGGCCCTTTTTGTTTGAAATAGATAAGAAGTGATCACCGGAGCAGCTCATCCAGCAAAATCCATAAAGCAGCAATCTTCAAGAGGATGTGGCAGTGATAGCACAGGATGAGCTTGAGAGTGGTAGAGTTTTGTCCGCCACATCTACAGACAGAAGATGACATGCATGTACAACCTAATATCACAATGCAAAGACAAACAGGCTACCTCAGAGCACCTTTCACAGTAGCTGAGATGCATTTTTTAAAAAATATTACAAAATGATAAAATACAATTTTTGCAAAATTAGTGAATGAGATTAAGGTTTTAAGGGTAACTCATGTTTAGACATGCTTTTTTATATAATAAATTTTCAAACTTACCTAGGTCTCAGTGACTAATGAAAGAAATTATTTTTTGACACTATGGCTATTGACAATCCCCTTCAGAAAAGTTAACACCTACAATTGTGGTATCAAGATAGCCAAACAAAACAAGTATGATAACCTCATATAAGAAACAAGTTAAACACAATTTATTTTCAGATAATGTAACACTGGTCAAAACACCAACAATTTCTTCTGTTCTTTAGAAAACGGAGTCAACAAACATTTAACTTGGAGACCACCAGGTAATCAGGATTCCATTTCTACAATGTGGAGGAATGGCAGCTGTACAATGCTGTCTTGGGTATAAAGCTAGGACCTTGAACTTGCATGTGAAAAGAAGTCCAGTTGAAGCTCACTGTTTCCTGAGAATGATTCATACTATTGTTTCTCTTAAAAATCATTTATCCATCTGCAGCTGCTGTTAGCCTTGGAATATGCAAATCCATTAAATCAGAAACAATGACTGTCACCTCACTGCACACTTCATTTGCTGGTGAATAACACTCATATTCCTGCTAAATTATGCAGAAATGTATGTAGGCTTATGTGAGCATCCTTCTTTTCAGATCTCCCTGTTCCACTTTCACTGTTGATGAAGTCTCCTGTGATCTGATTTTATTTAAAAATAAATAAATAAATAAAATAATCATATTTTATACACTGATTTAGTCTGTTTGGAGCAGTAATGAGATACAAGAGATAATGATGAGACATAGGTGTTTCTCAAAGTGTATTATAGCTACACCTTCCTTAAATCAACCCAAAGAGTCCTCAGAGCATTTGAAAAGTGTATAGCTTACTCAGTGCTCAGATATATTAAGATTTCTGCATATGCTTAAATTTAGCATAGGAGAAATTACTCTGAAACTTAAGAAACTAAATATTTTTTAGAAACAAACAAATAAATAAAATGGATGTCGGAGTAATGACTAGCTACTGCACTAATAGGCATTAGCAGTGATAGAAATCATATATCTAGGAGTTTAGTTTTACTGTTCAGTGAAGTTAAGGCTTATAGATACAGGAAAATCTGCTGAGATTTTAGCTTCCTCTATGTTTTTTCAGAAGAAGAAGAAAAAAAAAATAAAAAATAGCATCTTCTTACTCAAAGTCTAACAATAGTCCATAAAACAGAAAGCAAAACAGAAACATCTTATCTCTTGGAACATATGAAAAGCATTGGCAATATTTGTCTTAGTGATGACTTGCCTTGCTTCCTATTCAGACACTTTTCACTGGAGCTCAAAGACACATACTGTTTGCCACTTACTGGAAAATTAGACTGGATGAAGTCCAGGATCAATTTTGTTTCTCAATGTAAAAGTGCAATAGAATAGATACAGCGATAAAGACCTTAGAATATGTGTTAATTGTTTTAGAAGGTCTTTGCTGCAATGAAATACCCAATAGAAATACTACTGGTGACATTCTGAGTTTACCCACAGAGCAGAAGTGGCTAGTTTTCTTAATATTCTTTATTATTAAAAGTTAAAAATGTAAAAAAAAAAATGCAACCAAACAAAACAAAACCCCAAAGAATTGCAGATAATTAATGCAGTAACTAAACTTCTAATCTCTCAGTCCTCTTATTTATGTAGCTGATATTTCCATAATATCTCAAGTATGATAATTTTTCCTTGTTAATATTAAGGAAGCACAGCTAGTCTTTTTCAAAATAGAGTCATATAGTTAAGAAACAGAGATGCAAAATAAAACACCAAATTGAGCTGGAAAGAATCTGGATATGTCTAGTTTCAGCATCACATAAATGACTAAATGGCAAGGCAGAGATCATGCTATTGTGCTCGTAGGCTCTCCTTCCAGCACTTCCACTGGAATCAACAAGGATTTTCAGCAGGTGAGGCAACCTGGAGATGACAGTGCTACTCAGCGTGAACAGCAACCCTTGGTATCAGTGATACCATAAGTATGATTGCAGATGCAGATTTGGGAAAAAGTATCTCCTAAAATGTAGTGCTGCCTAAAGAGAGTATCAGCTTTCCAAGACACATGAAGGTATTAACCCAAATACTGAAGTACTGACAGGCAGGTTCCTTCCTTTCTTTTTTTTTTTTTTTTT
>VXBL01018527.1:867178-914406 GCA_013400195.1 Aramus guarauna
TTTTTCCTTTAATTATTTTACCGGATTTCCCAGAGCAATTCACATTTCTTAAGCAATTAATTAACCGGATTTTCTGGCATGTATTTTTGTTTATGTTTTGGGTTTTTATCCTGGAGGGATGAACATCCCCATAGCTTCCATGTCAGGGAAATGAATACATACTTATCCTTCATTTCTGACAATTTTCAGAAGATTTTAGGTTGCTAATTTTTTTTTTTATACAAACCCCAAATGTGTTAATAGAGAACAATCACAGAAGTAGTTACTTCCCTCGCAGTAACAAGATGTTTCCAAAGTGGATTAGTGCATTTGCAGTGGATCTTATTGCTGCAGTGAAACTTTATGCACTGTATTAATTGGGAATGTTTTCCACACTGCTCGGGTAATCAATTTCCAGTCCTGGGCAACAGACCAAAATCTGCTAAGGACCAGAGTCCAATGTCCTTGGCCAGAGGCATTTATCTTTTTTTCACACAAATAAGATCTGCATCCATTAGTAAGAAGAAGCAGGAAATAGGTCAAAACTGCCTTAATAAAGTTAGTATTCAAAAGAAATGAAAGGCTATTTATAAATGGAAAAAACACTGAGGTTGGTGATCCCAAATTTTTGTTTTATTTAGCAATTCTGACCAGAGAAGGAAAAATTAAGGTGGACTTCTACAAGCAGCCTAGAAAAATTAGCCACTCACTTACCATGACTTTCTGCTTTAGAAATCTACAGATTTTATTTTAATTAGCCATTTAGAATTAACAGTGATAAAGGACAGAACAATGTGGGTGCATCAAACTCCATATTTCTCCTTCCCATTCCTTACTGGCTGTCCATGTTGTTGCTGGAATACCAAATTTGTCAATCCACTGCAAAATCATGAAGGACTCAACATTTTCAGGTTCAGTAAAGGCATCCCAGCCACAACGAGTAACTGAAACCTTAGTAAAATTAAAACAGATGTCCTCACTTCTGATTAAGAATAATTCAGCCTGTCAAAAATTACTATGAAAGGGTACAGAAGTTTACTAACCAACATATTTCTTTCTTTCATTAAAGCATCTGCATATTTTAGTGAGGCATCCATAAAAATCTGTCTTTAAAAACATATAAAAAAGGCACAACTGATTTGATTTTTTTTGTGCTGAGCATTACAAATAGAGCCAGCTTCAAAATGGGCTAAGAGCATGAGATGTAAGCATATCACATTTAATGTCAATTCAAGTGAATTCAAGTATAGGTGGAGGTGACCTTTCTGGGTGTTTTCAAAAGCATCTAAACTATCAAGCTTCAACTAAAATGGAAGTCACTTAATTCAGCACAAATTTGCTTACCTAAATGCTCATGAGAATCTGGGTCAAAGCAACTTAGGAGCACAGTTTCTGTGGAAACTTATTATGAAAATCCCTTTTTGCCTCTTGAGCTTTATTCAAATTTGTTATTATTAATGTATGCCTTTAGACACACAAATAAAAATTATATATTACTAATAAAAATACGAAAATAAAAGAATGCATATACACATGTAATTTGCCCTCTTCTATTTATTTGCATGTTATGCACATTCTTCTCCCAACTGGAAATATATAAAAACTACATAATTTCTGTCTGAGAATCCTAGTTGCAATATATTACATGAACATCTAAGATGCACACATTTTTTTCAAAATTATTCTCAGAACTTCCTGAAATGTATATTCACATGTAATTTGGTAATTCACAGTTATGGTTACTGTAAACCCCATAGAAGGAATGAAAGCATATCTTTTGGCCTATATACAATCTCCCTTTCAAAAGTACATTATGAATATAGGCAAAAGTTACATGTGGTAATTCTACAGTCCAGTGAAAATATCAGAGTGTTTTGATTGTAGTGTTGCAAACAGAACAGAGAGTGGAAGCTGTTGACATTGATACTAATTATTCAAGAAATTTAACATGAGCTAAAATGAAGAGTCCAGAAAGTGTTTTCTTTTGAGTAAAGTAGAAAGTAACAATATAGAGATGTTTCTTAGAAGCACTGTCCTACTGTTAGTTCTATATGAGGAGAAATTATTTAAAAAAAAAAAAAAAATCCCATTTTTACCAAAAAAAAAATTCCTTTTTTTTTTTTTTTTTTTTTTTTCAATCAAGTTGAAAATCCCCACCTATGTTCCTCTTTGCTGAGAGGCTTTTTGGAACTTTCTCTGTATTCTTTGATAGAACTAAGATTGGCTTTCAGTTCACATGCTCCAGCATCCAAATATAAGTGGAAATATGAGGGGCATGTTTCAGAATGGAACAGCTGGTCACAAAGTTGATTTGTCCTCCTTGAAAGTGGAAAGCTGTCATCAAAGTAACACCTTTCAATGATAATTATTGGTGCTAACATTCAGTTTCTGTCATGCCAACTCTTCTTGCTACCAAGCTGTCTTCATTCTTGCGGGAAAAAACATGCCAGAGAAGTTTACAAATAAGGCTATTTAGGGCAAACAGATAAAATTCCTAAACTGAATGTGATAAAAATATGCCAGGTAGAAATACATTGCTACTTAGCCTTCTTTAGATTAGGGAAAGTCAAGGATAATGGTCTTGTAAATGTCAAGGACAGAACATGATCATACAGCGTCATTTCTTGGTAGGCCATCTTGAAAACAGCCTACAAAAGTAAGTCACTTACCTTGGATGAGAAAGATCAAAAGCAGATGGAACAGGATGGAAGATTTTCTACTGTTGCCCTAAGTTTGCAACATAATGAGGTTTTTTTAACATCTTTTGTTCATCTCTTCAGTATTTGTGCATGCATATAATACACTTACCACAAATGAATATTTAACTACCTGAATAAATGTGCCCTTACTTTTACTTAATCTTTCAAAGTTTATTCATCTTTAAAATATATCTAGATCAGGAAACATCTTTTTGTACTTATCTTAGTTTTTCTTGAATAATAATTGTGTTATATAAGGTAGTACAAAAATACATTTGAAGTCTTGTCATATTTTTCTGAAAAATCTTTATTAGACAATCAGAGCTGGATTGTCCTCTGTCTCCTTTGTCTGAATAAATCTGTGTAAGTTTTCTCCTATTGACTGATTACATTGCTACAACACTGAATGAAACAAATGATCTTGCTAAGGTTATTTATAATTGTAAAACTGCATAAATGTTATGCTGCTGTGATTTTATGGGCTTCTTATTCTGTGGCGCCTGCAGTTTGTAGAAACAGCACATTTCAATATAACAGCTAACTTGCCATCTGTGGAAAGTTGTGGGGCTTGGGTTTTGCTTCTTTTTGTTTGCTTGTGGTTTCTGTTGTTGGTTTCTGGGAGTGTGCTTGTTGGGGTAAAGTTGGCCCTTGGGGCTGCCAAAGTACATTTCCTTAATACATGTTTTATAGCAGTTCCATTTCCTTTTCACTTACAATTTTATTTGGCTTTTTAAGTTATGCTAAGTGCTTGGCCTATTCTCTTCATTTGTTTCCTAATGGCAGCTGGCATAAGATTTAGGAAAGCCAACCTAAGTGGTCTAGATATCTGTCCAATTCAAACAAATAACTTTGCTTCTAAACTTCCTTCTTCCATTGTATTATTTAATTCCTATGGGGAATTAAGTGACTGGAATAATTAAGACTTGACTGTAAATTGTCTTTTGAGTGGGACAGCTAGAAAGGAGGGTAGGTTTGTAATGTTTTCTCTTTTTTGCTTTGGAATCAAATCAAGTCATGCCAGATACTTATGCTACCAGTAATTTCTTGAAGCACAGAGATGAATCTGCTGCATGCAATAAATTACATATGCTATCTGAGAATTAAAGTTCTAAAATACAATTTTAGCAATAAAAACATTTCTAAATTGCAACAATAAAAAAATGCAATCCTTCCCTCAGATGAAGGTGTGGCAGCCCTATATGCCAAAGGGAATGAAGTTCAGTTCCACAGAAAACTCATTTTCTTAGTTGGAGTTGTTCAGTGTTCAAAACTCACCAATATCAGAATTTCATAGTTTAAAATTAATTGAAACAATATTTACTCCTTCACTAAGAAAAAGAATATATAGTGTTAGGGAGATGTAATAGACGTTCCTTTGTAATGTAAATGCATTTCCCCTCATTTCGTATATCCAAAAGAAATTTGGAAAGTTATTCAGAGACAACACTTTTGTTTGAGTCCATTTCTGGTGTTAGCATGTGTCTAGTCACATTTTTAATGAATGAAATTTCTTTTAATATTATTTTTAAAGTATTTTGCAGTCTATTGAGTGTTATGGTCCTGCTTCAGCAAAACATTAAACCACACACTTACCTTTAGCAACCTGAATAGTCCCTTACTGTCATGAAAACACTGCTCAGATATTCAGTACTAGCTCCATATTTCAAATACTTTGCCAAGCCAAAGGCAGATTACTCAGATCACAGGCAGATTACAGAGGAAGTCCGATTCTTGACATAGGCAAGTGGGTAACTGTCTGGGATGGGAGACTGCTAAGATAGAAAACTGTTAAGGGGGCTGAAAAACAACCTTACTGTCCCTTGATTACTCTAGAGGTCTGGGAAGTCATGCCTGCTGCTACTGCTCCTAACAGATGGGATGCATAGAGCAGAAGTGGTCCTTCCTATAGATGCAGCAAAGCACAAAGCTTTTCCTTTGGGCCATCTGGAACCAGAGGGATCTCCCCAGGACTCCCCATTCACTGTACTGATTTGAAAGCAAGCCAAGTTCAACAGAAACAATATATACCTTTTGAAGATAAGAGTATTGATATGTGAAGCTAGATGTAGAAAACTGATTTAATTCACAGTCTTCTTTAATCCAAGTAGCAAACTGAAGTGCTGAGTTGGTACCAGCTCCCTCCATAATCTTTGCCTTGACCTGACCAATTAAGGCATTTTTTCCTGCCCTGCTCATGGATAGTGGAGAGGTGCAAACATCTTTTCCACCAAAAAGTTTGTCTACGCAGCAAACTCCTCTGGCCTGAGACACCAAACTCAGAGCAGGCTTTGGAGTGGCCAAGGCACAGATTTGTACCCACAAGAAGAGTTTCATAGAATCATAGAACGATATGGGTTGGAAGGGACCTTAAAGATCCCCTAGTCCCACCCCCCCTGCCATGGGCAGGGACACCCTTCACTAGACCAGGTTGCCCAATTCCCATCCAACCTGGCCTTGAACACTTCCAGGGAGGGGGCAGCCACAGCTTCTCTGGGCAACCTGTTCCAGTGTCTCACCACCCTCACAAGAAATTTTTTCTTTATATCTAATTAAATCTACCCTCCTTCAGTTTAAAACCATTACCCCTTCTCCTATCACCACATGCCCTTGTAAACAGTCCCTCTCCAGATTTCTTGGAGGTTTTCTTTATGTACTGCAAGGCTGCTATAATGTCTTGCTAGAGCCTTCTCTTCTCCAGGCTGAACAACCCCAACTCTCTCAACCTGTCTCCACAGGGGTGCTTCAGCCCTTTCTTCATCTTTGTGGCCCTCCTCTGGACTCACTCCAACAGCTCCATGTCTTTCTTGTACTGGGAACCCCAGAGCTGGACACACTACTGCAGGTGAGGTCTCACAAGGACGGAGCAGAGAGGCTGAATCACCTCCCTTGACCTGCTGACCACGCTTCTTTTGATGCAGCCTGGGTTATGGTTGGCTTTCTGGGCTGCAAGTGCACATTGTCAACTCATGTTGAGCTTCTCACCCACCAATATTCACAAGTCCTTCTCCTCAGGGTTGCTCTCAACTCATTCTCCACCCAGCCTATAATTGTGCTTGGGATTGCCCTGACCCATGTGCAGGACCTTGCACTTGGCCTTGTTGAACTTCATGCAGTTAGCACAGGCTCAACTCTCAGGCCTGTCGAGGTCCCTCTGGATGGCATCCCTTCCCTCCAACATGTCGACCACACCACACAGCTTGGTGTCATCAGTAGACTTGCTGAGGGTGTGCTCAATCCCACTGTCCATGTCATTGACAAAGATGTTAAACTGTGAAGGTCCTAATACCGACCCCTGAGAAGCGTCACTCTTCACTGTTCTCCACTAAGACATCGAGCTGTTGCCCATAACTTATTGAGTGCGACTGTCCAGCCAATTCCTTATCCACCAAGTGATCCCTCTGTCAAATCCATGTCTCTCCAATTTAGGGACAAGGATGTTGTGCAGGACAGTGTCACAGTTTGTCCTTGCCTATGCAGAAGAAGAAAGTTAGACCACAGAAGTACCTCCTTTCATAAAAGGTGCTGGCAAGTTTTTCAGTGATTCCAACAAAATAATTTACAAGTTAAAGCACCAAACACCTATCGCTGGTGCCAGTGTGAAAAACCACACTGAAGTCAGCCCAGCCGCTGGGAAGCAAGCTCTATGAAATGCAACCTGAAGTCTCTTTTCCTGAATCCACAATGAGAAAGGAGAGGTTCAGTTTAGCTTTTGCAATGCAATTTGGCTGGATGAGGATGTCAGTTATGGCCTCCTACAGCTATACTGGAAAATGTTGAGACCAGAAGAGGCAAAAACTCATAGACTCTTAGAAAGGTACTTCTTGTCCAATACATTCTTCATATGAAGAACAGGCCAAACAACCTCTATTTCTCTAAACTATGGCTAAATAGCCTTAATTACCTGTCTTTCAAATTCAGGGAAGCACTCTTTCCCTTTACTACTACTCTTACTAAGGCATCTAACTTTCTGTTGTCCATTATGCACTTTTGTTGTCCATTATGCACTTTTCCTAAGAGCTCAAAATAGTGCTGAGCCCACAAATTCTGACATCTTAACTGAAATAAAATTGAGATTTTGGGTGTTGGTTTTGTTTTTACTGCTAGTATTACCTCTCTGCATGGCTCTGAAAAACTGATCTAGGTTTTGAAATGATGAAAGTGGTCATGGCTGAGATGAATTAGTGAACAGAGAACAGGAGAAGCAATCAATAACACATGATGAATACAATTTATCACACTGCTACTTCCACAATGTAGTTGGGATGCAATTGCATGTACCAAGACATATATCGCATTCCTTCTTTCGGGTTACTTTCTCCCTATGCAGTACTTTTTGGATCCTGTTTCTGTTGCTATTTCTCTTAGTGTGATTGAGATTATTATTAATAATTGATTTTTTCCTCCCTTAAGCATGCATCTGTCAGGCTTGAGGGCCAAAAGCTTCATTTAAATAGTTCCCTGAAAATTAAGCAATCCTTTGTCATCTATTACCAGTCATCCTCGTATGCTTTCCTCATTGCAAAGGGAACTGCCCCCACCTTAGTAACTGTCAAAATCTATGTCATCACCAAACTAAATACTTTTTANAAATCCCTTGCATAGCTACTTCTCATATAGATGTGCCATATATATTTTCCAACAGCCTGATTAATTCTGAGAAGTGGGGACAGGGATAGTGGGTAATGCCAGTCTATAAAAAGATGGACAGGGTAAAATTCTCATCCAGGAAGACCACACAAGCATCTGATCCCTAATTTGCATGTTTTGCATTTCACTAGGAATGTTCTTTTGTGATTTGAATTTCTAAAAGTTTACATGAAAAAATACAATATGTTCAAATTAAATTTCATGAAGCAGTTTGATTGTTACTTCTCAGTTCCACAAACCACCTTTGAAATAAACTTCTTAAATTATTATGAAAGACAGCGTGATTCAAGTGTATATTACTGTTGCTATTTAATTTCTTTTTGTGGATTTCGCTTTTATATACCCATAAAAAAGTGTCCTGTTTATATTACTCTAGGCATAGTCTTTTAAAATATCTTGGCTTATTGTTGGCAAGGGAACATTATCGTGTGGATAATGATGGGATAATAACTTTGATTTTGAACTTCTATTACTTAAAATTTTCCAGCATTCCCTGAACAGGATGTACACTGGGGCTTGTTAGCTCTGTAATTGCAATCCTTACATTGAAGGCATTTTTGTATGCCCAGCATCCAAATGGACAGCCCAGTGAATTGAAGTTTAAAGATGTATTGTTCATTCTTTTGATTATTTTCAGACCAGCTGTATTCAGCAGGGATCTTAGAGGCTCCTTATCTGAAAACTTTTGAGAGAACTTTCCTAGAGGCCAACTAATTCACGTTCAGGGTTCATATCTGAAATGTGCACCTTCAGAACAAATAGGCAGCTAATGCAGCACCATTGTGCTGGCATCTAATTACAGATGGCTCCACATAGGAGGATAAGGAATCTGCTACTGCCAGTGAAGCCAATGGAATTACCACAGTGCAGCTATGCCAATACATCTAAACATAACCACACATACTCTTGTTCATGCCAGCCATCATGACTGAAGTGAGTTTCACATTGCATCATACTTTTTATTTCAATAGAATTTTGTACTGATTTAACATTGGCACATGTAATTCCATCTAGAGAGCCATTAACTGCTCATAAAGATATATATGTCTGGTCTTGTTAATTCCGTTCTAATGGAAACATACTTTTAAAAGTATGGGATGAAAAAGCATTTCCAATTACCTGGTGGAAACTTGTGAGGCCTCTGTTACTTCTGGCAAGGAATGGCAAGGATCATTCAGTTGGGCTTTCTTGGTGAGAGATTTCTGTCAGACCACCTCATTATTCTGCTGCACATTTTACCTGTTTTCATCTACTAAACAGCCTGTGCATATATCCCATTGTGCTGAGATTTTGTATTCTTTATAAAGAAATACAAAATAAAGAGGCTAATAGATATTTGGACTAGGTCAGTTCTGTGAGTTCTCTAAGAAGCCCCTCCGTGCTGGAGAAGTGGATTTGGAGATACGGTAGGTGGCACTCTTCCCCCTGACTCAGGAGTCATTTCTTTCTAACAGCAGAGGAAAAACTTGTTGATAAACAGTATGCAGTAATAAAATCTTAGCTTCTCTATAATCACAGAAAAAGCAGCGAAGTATATATTAATGCACTCTATTCTGCTCACTACTAAAACATACTTTATACAGAAAAAAAACCCCAACCAAAACCCAATGCCAATAAGTAGGCAGCTGTAATGTTCTGATGTTAAGAAATATTGAGGTAGAGCAGATCCCTTCAAGACTTTGCATATCTGTGATGAATGGATAACATTATCTCCGCACTGGTCCTGAGAATAGAAAACACTGTGGGAGTATGTCAGATACTGAGGTAATAATATCTCTTTACAGAAAATCTCTATTTTAGCTTTTATAGAACACCTCCCAGTAAAAGTACACCTCAAGGACAATGGTATTGAAGGTACAGGTTTTCAGGAGATATATCATAGACTGTTGCAGTCTGGCACAGTGGCTGTAGAGCGGGAGAGGTACATTTAGGCAGAAGAAAGGTCTGAGGAGCAGTTTCCTGCATCTATACTGTTAAGCAGGGCTCTTCAGTCCTGTCCATCTTCCATTCACAAGGTGATATGCACCTCATTGTCACAGGGTACTGGGTGTGCTAAACTTAGAAAAATGGCTGCTTATTCATTTTTTCAAAACACACATGTAGACATAACCATATTCAGCAGTGCAGCTAAATGGGGCCAGATCAGCCATTGAGTATGATCATGGGGTTTCACTGTTTTTCTCCTTCTATTGACCAAATACTAAAGTAACTCCCATACTGCCATTGTTCCTCGGTTTGGCCATGAGACATGCATAAGAGCTTACTGTCTCTCTTGTGCTTAAAATACAGATGGCATAAATGCTATTATTACAAACAGAACATTTCAAGGATTATTACTGAGCCTCATGTGGAAACAATTCTGAACAACACTATTAAATCATCAGGCAAAGTCTGTATCATTAAAGATGCACTTGAACCTAGGTCTCTAATTTTTATTGGGAATAGCTGATACGTTTACATATCAGAGAGAAAACTGGCTATAGATAAAAGAATAGTGTAGCCAGGAAATGAGAAGAGTAAGCAGGAAGGAGAAAGGGATGGAAGAAAGACTGAGACAGAAACAGGAAAAATATTAAATACATACAGAAAGAGATTAAATAGCTAGCACGCTTTTTGCCTGAAAAGGTTAGGAGCAAAAGGAGACTTGTAGGAGATGCTCTGAAGCTATACAATAGGAACATGTTAGCCTCTCTTTTTAACCCGTAGCATGGGGCAACAGTTAATTAAATTAAGGGCAATAAAGTTAGAAGGAATGAAAGGATAAGTCTTCTTTACACAGTGCATAATCAATTTGTGGCATTCACAACCACTGCAGGTCATGTAGACAGACATTGTGGTTGGATAATTTTATGACTAGCAATAACATTTGCAGCTCTGTCAACTTAGACAGTGATAGGAAGATAATCAAAGAGACTCTTGGAAGAACACTGCCCCAAGAACTCAAAGGTCTGCTATATTATGAAGGACTCAGCAGCAGCTCCAAATGTCACATCATTTATCAGTGTGGGAGTGCATAACATGCAGAGAATTTAAAGCTATTACATCCCATTTCTAATAGTCAGTAAATAAATGGTCAAGTAATAGATAAACATCCTGTTCTCTTCTTGATCAGCGACCTTCCAAATTATGCTAAATAAGTTTCCTTGAGTAGTACTCTCCGTTCTCTCCCCCTGCAAATGTCAGTGGGCCATTGGGGCCTGATTCTCTCCCTGGGGCTCTGGTGTTGGATTAGAAATCATGAGATGCATTAAAATGCAAATTTAGAGGGTTTTTTTGTTGAATTTCTCATTTTCAAGAGTTTTTTTCAAGACTTTTGTCAAGGTTAACCTTACAATCAAGAAAGCAAAAACTGCTTCTCTTCGTTGTCGCTGTTAATACCATGTGACATTCCTCCACAACTCTGTCCCATAGGAAGCTACAAACAAAAACATGAACAGCTGGGACTTACGTTATAAAGTTTACCATGGCTAAGTCACAGGTTGTCAATGTTCACCTCCAAAAGGGACCGAAGAGGAGAGGTTTCCGTAATCATTTATGCACTTGTTTCACATCATCACTGGTCAAAGCTGGCCTATCTAACTGTCTAGCCCTTGAAACACCAAGTGTTGTTTCAAGCAATGCTGTGATCTTCTCACGATAATTTCTTCTTCAGAAATCATGTGGTTCTACTTTGCATGTACAATAGGATATCTATTGTTATGAATTTAGATAATTTGCACCTTAAAAGGCAGCTTTCCAGATCAGTATCCTTTCCAGCAACAACTTGCTTGGATGATTTCAGAAGTGTCATGTGTTGGGCAGTGTCAGAGAAGTCCTCAGCTAAAAAACTGCATTAGCCATTTTTCTTTACTGTTAAAAACACATGCAGTTCTTAAACACACTCCTGAAACCAAATGAAAATGAAAGCATTTTTAATCAAGAGTCAGTTTTAAGGCTGAGCAACTGGAACAGCTGGCTGCTGTATGAAGTTAGGTTGGAATGCAGCTCACTTAATACACATACAGAAAGGAAGAAGATGACCACTTTTTAGTTTCTGCCTGCATTTGCAAGAGTCTATCTATGGTTCTGCTGGTCATATTAAAATATATATTGCATATAACCACCATAATTTTCTTCCTGGAAATGAAAATTAAAGTGGAAAACAGACTATTCAGTCAGTGTAAAATGAAAAATCAGAAAACTATGAACCTAGAAAAACCCTCTACATATATTACGTCAAATAATATATGTCTATGTGAATATGAAATCTGATCTCCATTTGAAAAAAAAAATCAGCAAAGTATTCAAAGTGTGGTTTCATACACATAAACAAAACTGTGAGCAGATAAGAACATAATGTACATGTTAATGTCAGGAAGGCTCAAATAACAAGATATGAAAGATATTCAGATCTCTTAGTACATATTAAGTCTAGTGATCTCTGAGTACTGCAACGGTCATCCATTCAAAAGGAGGTTCACTGGTGCAAATCTTGATTCACATAGATATCGACTTGAAGAGAAAACACATCTTTTTTTTCCAGAGAAGAATGAGGGACATATTTGTTCACATGCTATCAAGATAACAAAGTTTAAAACATTAAAATAAAAATAAAATTAGAGATAACTCTGGCCAGGCTTTTACATAAAGGTTTCTGCCAAATATTGGTTTCTTTGCTACCACTGATCTCAAAAGGTATCATTTCCTCAAGTTGTGCTGAGTGCAAAGTAGCAGAGCATGGGTGAGCTTGCCCAAGAACTTACATACCAATTGGCAATTCTAGTGAGACATCTTAATGTCACGATCAGGCAGCTTTATACCATTTTGCTTTGAATTTGAACATCAGCTCAGATCTCCTGTCTCAGACAGACACATATTTTGCATAAGTAAGGCTCCCTTTTGAACAGGATTTTGCTTTAAAGTCCTCAGTCTCACAGTCCTGACATCCACACAAGTTCTGAATGAGAAAGCACCAAAAGAAAAGGTCTACTTTAAAAATGTGACATCTCAAAGTCTCTTCACAACCAGTGTTAAAAGGCTTGTAATGGGACCAACTACTTCATGGCAAAGTTGAAGGGAATATGGAGAGATCTTGAATTTCATGTATGTATGCAGTAACAGAGAGCATGAACTGCCTTTAAATGCTGAATACCCTGCATATGTCTATTTAGACATGTTAAAAATGGATAAACAGGAATTCACTTGTTCATTTAGTTCAGGTAGATGTCTATTTTCCTATCAGATGGTGTGGCTGAAAAGAAAGCAATATAGAAAATCAATTCAAATTGCAGTTTAAAGTAAAGCAAATAATTTCTGATTTTTGTAACACCTGTATTTCATCAGTTTATTTTGCAAAAGACACATGAATTGACATAAACCACTGTGATACTCTTTGAAATATGCTTTTAGTTGAAACTGCTGCTCTAATTTCAGTCTGTGCTTTGACATTTACATACATTTCCATCATGTTTGCTATGAAAAATCCACATTGACAAGTGAGTACAGGTAGCTCTACACTAACAATTCAGTCTGAATCGTGCGGTATTCATATGCATGTGTGTGTGTACAAACTACCAAATTGTCCTTGATTTGAAGCTAACATTGGCAGAAAGTGCTTCATGCATAGCCAATAACTACATTTGCATGACCACAAATTTTACAGAGATGAAGTATCATAATCTTACTAAGGATCTAGTAAACACATGTTCAAGTTGATACTGTAGAAGGTAAAATCCTTGCTACACTCAATTCAGCAGGAAATAAAACACACACTGAACTTTTTAATTTTATTTTTTTTAAATTGTCATTACTTTTAGCATTAATGGCAAAACAGTAAGGTGCATATCGGAATACTTCTTCTGTGTGTGCGCAAGTCCTAGAGCCTTGCGGCATAATTGGCCTCATGTCTTACTATTTCTGAGGTAAACTTGGCTAATCATTGGCCTCAGTACTCAGTGCTTCCAAGCTATTCCTGTTCTTCTCTCTTGGCACTTTCAGAGGTTCCTGAATTGTATTTAAGCAGGATTTTCACTATGATGACTCTTTCTAAGGTATTTTTGCATTCAAAACTACCTTATCAGAGTCTCAACTACTTTCCAATGTATCATATTTTAATTTCACAGCTTCAGTTACAACTTGCCAGGAATGCACTTTATAAATAAAATTGTTAGTAACAATAAGATTAGGAGCAATATTATCTTCCTACCTGAAAATTTCTGATCACATGTGTCTGTCCAAGGAGAAAGAGAAATGTACCAGGGTAATGGTACAGCAATCAATCAGGAGTCTGGCCACCGAGCAATCAGAAGTGGCAAATTGGGTTCCCATTCCCATGCCTAGTAGAGACACAGGCTGTCAGACCTACGATGACTATTTGGAAATATTTTGGGTGATCCTTGAGTGCTGCCAAGGTCTGTCTCAGCAGAGCACTTAGGCAGCCGTTTGTCTTTAAAAGCTGGCATGCTCAGATGTCTCAGAGCTTAAATATATGAACTGAAACAAAAGGTGTGAGCAGCTTGCCTGATAGGTAACAGTACAGGATTTCTTCTTGCAATTCAAGCATCTATGGTGAGAGACTAGACTCCAAAACATCTACTAGAGAGATGGAAAACAGGCTCGATTTTTTATAGTACTAGAACAGTGGTCTCACTGAGATTCATGTGAATTTTCATGTATTATTTAAACCTAGCAAACTGAGAGCCCAGAGGAAACAAAAGAAATTCTTCTGATTAAAGCAGAAGATGCGCAGTTTGAAGACACAGACTCAATTCCCATGGCTGCCACAATGTGTGACTTTTAGGCTTTTGGAAAAACAAATAAAAAAAAGCCACTCAAAACCCTTAACATTTTCTTTTTGCAGTCTGTCATGGTTGTAGTTCTAGTGCGAGAGTATGTAAAGAGTAAGGATCTGTCCTTCTCTTTCTCCCTTCCTCCCTTTTAGGATGATGCAACATGTGGATAGGCTCACAGTGAAGGGTGAAAGAGGAGAAAACTGCATGATCTCTGGTGCTATCTTTTCTCTGGCTTCAAACATGCATTTCTAAAGCTGTAAGGAAATGCACAACAGCAGAGATTCAACTTTCTTAATGGATTTGGGTGGGAAAATAAAGGTCTGTTTCCTTTCGTGGCCTCTCTACTCTCCCAATAAATTCAAAATCTGTCCATAAAGGCAGAAAAATATACATTTAATAAAATAATCTCACAACATCTTTGAGATCTACAGAGGAAAAAGGATCCACAGACGTGGTGTTCTAAATTTTTTAAGGTGCAGTAAAAGTTATTGCTGTCTTTGTATAAATACTGATGGTAGACATGGAGCAGTACAAAATACAGAAGATAAGCATGCACTCTATTTTCTTTCTCACATGCAACTTCATAGCATTTTTTCAATGGAATTACTTCAGAGAGTGAAAGCACCTGTTTTGTTTTGGTTTGTTGGGGTTTTTTTCATTTAAAAAATAGCAACCTGGTACTAGAGGGCTATCTGTTCACCTGTTATGAACTCATCAACATTTAATAATATGCATCATTTACCTGAAAGAGAGGATTGAAAACCATGATTTACACGGTGGTTTATTCATAGGAAAATGCATTTGACTCTGTAAACAGTATCGCAGCTGGTTCCCTCACTTTGCATTATTTAATTTTTTGAATGAAACCAAAGAAAGTACATTTGGAAAAAACACAACTAAGCTGTGGAACTTTTGCAATGGGATGTGGTGAAGGCTAACCAGATCAGGAGATTAAAAAGAAGAACAGGGATAAACTCATGAAGACTAAGGTCATTAGTGGCTGCTAAGAGCAGCCTAGATGCAACCCAGGCCAGAAATCCCTGAGCAACTGGAAGCTGGGAGAGCACACCAGAGATGGCCACCCATACACAGCACTGACTCTCCACGCAGTAGCCAAAGACAGACACTTTGGCCAAACCACGGGAATGGCAGCTCTTACATGTTTTAGGAACAGACAGTACAAAGAGAGGGAGCACAACATCGTGCCTTGTGAAATCCCATCACAGAGAAGCGTTAAGCCAGCATCAAGAAGGCATCAAGCCCTCACTCGCATGACTTCATACTCCCATGCAGACAGCAGGAACAAATACAGGGTGTCCTCACTGCTCTGCCATTTATTGATCTTCAGCTGTCAAGAATCCCTGAAAACTGTCACCGTCTCACTCACATCAGAGCAGTTCTTAAACTTCTTTAGTCTTAACCAGCATCAGGATCTAAGCTCCACATGATAAAATCACCAGCTCCCTGGCTACCCTGCCTCTGATTCTCCAAGTATGAACTCTGACCTCTTGCATTTCCACAATGTACTTTGTGCTGCAGGTCGACTTTGAAGGTTGTAGACTTCATCTCACCTGCTGACCCTGCCACCAAAGTTTTGTGTCAAAATGCAGCAGCAGGCCTTTCAAGTGCCTACTTCTTCTATGAGAAAATAGCCGTTCTAAAAATAGAGCACTAAGTCCTAGAGCTGAGCAAAAGCTGCTAAGTCAGAAGAAGAAAAAGTCAGCTAGGTAAAAAAAAATGGTGTCAGTGGAAAAATAAGTAAATAAATGGGAAGCTAGAAAAGCATTAGTCATGCCAATGGCTGTATTGGACCTGATGTTTTTTTCTGGAATATTTTTTTTATCTATGTTAAAAATCAGCAGTTAATACTTTACAACAAAGTAATCCTTATATTTGTATATTTTGTATTTAAGTGTACAGGAGATATTTACACAGTGTTAGTTTCATACCCAAATATTTAAGAAATGAGAAGATTATGTTTGTGTGTGTGTGATTGTATACCTATCTCAACACATATTTAATCTCTCTTGCTCTTTTTAGGACCAAATTCTCCTTCTGGTCACATCTAGGTAAATCCAGAGTAATTTGATGGTTATTGCCATCCTTCCCTATAGCCTGACAGAGACTGTGGCTCACAGGGAAAGGAAAAGAGACAAAAGTAACTTTATCATCATATCAGTTTCCAAACTGTATCCTGTTATGACATGATATAGTGTGGGACCGCAAGAGGATTTCCAGCCCACCAAGAAAGGCTCCCAGATGTCAGCACTGTAGAGCAAGTGATGACTGAGTTAGTGTCACGGTGCTCTGCCTGCACATCACTTGCAAGGACTGGGATGAAGTATGACTAGCTGCTGTAGCTAGACACAAAGCACTAATACCTTTATGCCATCGTCCATCTCATCTTATACCATGTGCATTTTACTATTGTCCATCTCATCTTTCTGCAGCAACTGGAAGGCTGGAATGGAGAATCTGGACAGATTTAGGAATAAATCCCACTTCTCGAATCAGCCCTTTGATCATGGGGGGACAGTGCTAATTTCAATGAAATAATATCTCTGTATGCTCAACTTCAGTACAACATCCTGCTTCAGTCGAGCTTTCTTTAGAGTGCCCTGTTAGATAGCCAAGTCTGATTATATGGCTGGAGTCCTTCATCCAGACTTTTTCCTTCGTGAGTTACCCTGCCAGCTTTTCAGCAAAGTTTTCCCCACATTAACGGAGATTAGGTTAAATCTAAGTACAAAGGAATAAAATCTCCCTGCCACCAGGCTTCAGGGAATACCTAGACTGCTTTTCATGTTCATTTCTTCCTTTNAAAAGACCATTTTTAATTAAAGTATCCCCATTCTTCTCTACCAAAGTCATATCTTCAGTCACTGTGACAAGTTCTCCGGAAAAGCGGCTCTGAGACGCTGAAGGTCAATTAGCCACCAGAGGGAGCCCACATAGTCTCTTGGATGTAACTGGATTACATTGTTAGAAGAAAAGCAAGATAGAAATGTGAACAGCTCCTTTGTACGGTGTGTAACTGTGGGGGGTATTTCAGTAAAGCTGGGGTAAGAATACATGATATGGCACCAGAGATGCTTACAACAATAGGAGAGAAAATCCAGCTGCCAAAAATAGATATAAAAGAAAAACAACAAAGTGAAAATACCATGAGTCCAGGTAAATTGGCACAGTTCTGACAACAGGACTGCTCTGATTTATATTAGCTAAAAGTCAGGTCTGGAAAGTGTGAAGGGTTCAGTGGTCCAGTGTTTCTTCTTCTTACCAATCTCAATGCATTTCAAAGCTCAGATTGAAGCCAATTAGTTAATTTTGCTTCTTGAAGAAGAGAGCAGTTGGAATGATATAATCAAAAGCTTAATGATTTTTATGAAGTAAGGATGGCCCACTCAAATATAGACTTCCTTCCCCATCTGCAGTCAGAGACCAGCCTGACCTCAGGAGAAACAAATTATTTTTAGTCCTTTGTGTTACCCAGACAAGAAAAAGAGAGGCTGTGCTGGGAGATTTTGAAGGACTGCTGCCAATAAGCTTTTTGACAATATTTTCCATGCCCACGTGTGCATGAGAGGCAGTCCTGGCTGTGGTTACTTTATCACTTCAAGATTAACTCTGTAGCTATCCTTAAAACAGGTAATCCTTTTCTCCATTTCAGTCTTGTCAAGGCTTACATAATAATAAAAAAATATACATATGCACGTATATACACACATATCCTTTTATAAAATAACTATCTTCTTGTTATTAACACCTACCTACTTACAGTAATGTTAGTAGTAATAATGGATCTTTTAAATTCAAATTCATTTGATCTTCCTTGGGCTACACATAAAAGTTGCTAACAGGCACAGTCTCCTGCTGTTTGGGACTTCTGCTTCCATCGGTCCTCCTGCACCCAGAAAAAGATGTGTGTGCATACAAATTTAAGCTAGAGCTAGCATTCTTGGAAGCTTAATTTCTGAGTAAAAGCAATAGAGGCTTTTCGCCCATTTCACGTAAAGTTTGTCTGTCAGTACTGTGAACAGACTGGTGACGAATCCACCAGAAGCTGGAAAGCTGTGTTGTTGCAATGCATGGCTAAAACTGATGTGCTACGTTTGGGAGCAGAGGAGCTCCAGTCTTCCCATACATTTTTGAATAACAGGCTACTTCTCTTCCTCAGTGTGGCTTGAAGATAGACCAGCTTCTGTATTTAACACTATTTTTTTTCTGAAATTATCCCTCTGCTGAGGAATGACAGATTTTGGAAGTGTCAAGGATTATATATCTGTCATTAGAGAAGAAGAAACGTTCTCCATCAATGGCACAGCCTGAGGATGCTTATAGTATAACCACTCTTTTTTGTCTGAGTCTAAAATCAAGCAAATTAGTGACAATCCTTTCTTTCAGAGCTTTAACTGAATCAGCAAAGCCCCATATTCTGAGTTAATCTTGTTAAAAGCATCGATTTGATTTAGAGTATTGAAGACAGGTAGCTGGTTTTGCTGCTTTCAGTAGCTCCTAGAGAAATGGATTCATCTCTAAACAATGGGAATATTGTTAGGAAGAAGCACTGTTACCGCTGTCTGTTAAAGTCCTGTTTCTTACTGTTCTTCCCCCATGCTACATGATTTGTTGCTAAAGGTACAGTTAAAAAGAAAACCCTTGTTCAATTTCCTCTGAAGACTTCAGAATAGTTTTTATCAAAAACAAGAGAAGAGAAAAAAAAAAAAAAAAACAAAAGCTGAAAATTGACACCATGGAAAGCAGAATATTTAGTAAACATTGCTATTAAGCATTAATAAATGAAGTACAAGAAAAAACAAATCAATATGCACTGCCATTGAAATGTTACAGAAGTTAAAGTTTACAGTTGTGGTGGTGTTTTTTGTTTATGTTTTGGTTTGTCTTTTTTTTTAAGAAGCAGAGGAAGAAAGGAAATAAAGAATAGTCCTTCGATAATAAACTGTCACAAGTTGGTTCTGAAGTTGGGACATGCATAGTGAGTTTGAAGTAGTTTTTAATTGCAAAGCATACCAATCTCAAAGATGTACTATTTAAATATACATAGTACTTATTCATGCAATCCAGAGCACATTTTCACAGGCAGGTGAGGAAGCATCTGAAGAGCAGTTATGCACCCTGACTGCCCATGATCACTGCAGAAGCAACTGGAAACCATCAGTGCACTCAGAAGGTTGTCAAATCAGCTCCCGAAGACTCATATCAGAGGATGGGATCAGCTGCCCTCTGAAACATCTTTTTTACCCTCTTGACAAAAAAGAGCACTTAGATGATTAGCCTTCATGGTCTGGAGCAATTTATAGTGGTGAGTTAGTGATTAGTGGGTTTAGACAGAAGGGTACACTTACCCCAAAGCTTTGGATACCTCTAATTTGAATTGCCAAGCCACTTTCGTATCAAAGAGCCACAGCTCTGAACTTCAATTGCTTTCACTAAATATTCTCTTTGATTCAGTCTATATTTCCACTGTAATCAAGAACTCTTTGTGCAGAACTTTCTTTAAGATAAAGGGAAGAATAGACTGAATTGACTCCGCTATTCAACACAAACTTTCTATTTTTTTCTACTACTGAACATTTACTGGTATGTTTTAGGTTTGACACAAAGACTGCATTTCTTGCTCTTTCAGCAGTTATTTGATCAGGCATCTATCACCTATCACATTCAAGAATAATAGGCCAGGGTTAAGAATAGCAGTATTTTCCTTCAGTCTTACCTGATATATTAACATTCCCTAAAGTCACTCTTTCTCATTTCCTTTATTCTAATAGAATTAAACAGATAATTCCTGGAGATCAATAATCGATACTCTAAACCACCCCAAGAGATTCTACTGACAGCTGCTATAGACCTTTCCACTGGCTGGTCTCCTCCTAATTTTTAAACTAAATCTAACCATGCATACAGTATATTTATTGTGACAATGTTCTTACTCTAAATACTTCTTCTCCCTCCATAGAATATTCTTAAGTTGAAAATATATGAAGAATCACTTTAAGAACTCAACATAGTAAAAGAAGTTTGAATTGCCTTTTGAGCCATAAAAATAAGACTTAGGCATACTCTTTTATATGTACATTGATTGTTGTTGTTGTTATGTATATATTCAGATGTTTACATCAAAGATTTCAATAACTTTGAAGAAGGATGGCACAACCCCAAGCTAAGTAACTCATCCTTCAGGGGTATCTTCATGACAAAAAAAATGATCTCAGCAAATAAGGTTAATATCTTACTAATTTTCACCTGAAGATTCAAAAATTACCAACTGATCATTGGATGCTCTTTTACTTTTTTACACTTTGTAGACACAGTATGATTAGATGACTCATCTAAGTTCAAATAGCAAGTATAATGCAGGGGAAGCAGTAAAATCAAATATCACTGAATATATTCTTGTGGTCTGGATACTGGAGTCCTCCATCTTAACATCAGTGTCCAGAAGCAATGAAAAACTCAGGCAGAAGCAAGGAAGTATGTGTATAATCATAGGTTCAGATAGAAACTTTCATTCTCAAACATGAAATTTTAAGTGTGCGTTACATGCACAAAGCTACCATGTGGTATTTATGAGAAAAAGAACAAAAAACTGTGAAGAGAAAAATCCCTCAACATATATTCACTGACAGTATTTTGTGGTCCTTATGATTAAGGTTTTTTTGAAATGGGTTAGCAACTTGAAAAATTGCTGTTACAACCTAGGAAAGTCCTCATAGAAGTATTTAATTTAGAAGAAGTTTTGAGCTAAAGGCAACAACAGCAAAGCAACACTTTCTTCCAATATTGAGCTGAAATGAAGGGAATGTTTTTTGGAATTAATGTATTTTTTTAATTAGAGGTTTGGGTTTCTGTTTTAAATATAAACTCGAAACCTGTTCTATATTCAGGATGAAAATGTATCTCATGAGAAACAGTGAGAACTCCTATCCCTGACTTTAGTGGCACGAAGAGTTTTTCTTGTTTTTCTGGCAATTAAGTCATGCTGCAGCACTGTTGTCCAGGCAAGAGGCCCAAATGTTAGTGGGATGTCCTCTTATCTCCAGGATCTCTTCATGTCACGTCTCCACCTCTGCATGGAAAATAAAAAGTACATGTGTACTTCCTACCACCGTGTATTTACAGCAGGAAAACAAGAAGTAGAGGGACAAATGCTGGGTACTGGCTGGATTATCTGAGCTGGAAGGCAGAAAAGAGAGAGAAATAAGGGCTGAAATCAATCTAATGTGGGTCTATGTAACTCTTTCCTGTCAATGACTCACTTATTTTATTTCTAGACAGTTAAAAAAAAAAAAAGAAAGAAAGAAAAAAAAAGTGTGCTACAACTGTATTATATTGTGCTCTCAGGCACCATCTGATTCCACAAATATCATATTATTAATTTAAAGGTAGAGTGTACTTCAATAAAAATTCAAAACACAAAGTAGATCAAATTTCCAGGTAATCCCTCTTCCAAGACTTCTCTGAGATTGTATGCTGATATTCCTCTGACGGCATCATGACACTCATGAAAGCTCTTCAGGAAGACAGGGCTTTTCAATTGGCTATTTCTATAAAGGACAATCACTGCATAACTGAAAACAATTCTTCTATTTTTACATGAGAAAAAGACTGTGACAGAGAATCCTTACTATTGTAAATTAAAATGAAAAAAAAACCCACCACAAAACAAAGCAAAAAACACCCTTGTCGTGGGAATTCCAAGTATGAGCAATAATTTCAAAATTACAAATAACTTCAAAACATACCAATTTTCTCTTTCTGTGTCTTTCTTCTACTTCAATTAAAGCACATTCTATTTTTTTTCCATTATTTTTACAATGTTCTTATAGCCTACTTCTTATTTTCTAAGAGAAAATGAGGGGTTTAGTCCAGGGCAATCTTACCTACTTCAGTTTAATGTATGTATAGTTTAGTGTGAAACCCTTATCTATGATATCATCAGTTCAAACAATAATAATCAGGAGAAAGAGGAATGTAAAAAGCAGTAAAGAAAATTGAACGGAGACAATAATATTTGTGCAATAGAGATTAAAACCAACATAACTTCCATGTGGAATCACATTTGAACCTGTGAAAAAGTGTGTCTTCACTCAAGCCTGATAACTGGACTCCTTGTATTTTCCTGTATTGGGTCTGGCTGAGCGGGAGTTAATTTTCCCCACAGCAGCCCCCCCAGCGCTGTGCTGTGCATTGGCAGCCAGCAAGGCGTTGGTAACACACCCCTGTTTTGGCTACTGCTGAGCAGGGCTGGCACAGCACCAAGGCTGTCTCTCTCCAACATTTCCTCCCCCCTCACCTGCAGGCTGGGGGTGGGCAAGGTCTTGGGAGGGGACACAGCCAGGACAGCTGACCCCAGCTGACCAAAGGGCTATTCCATACCATATGACGTCTGCTCAGCAACAAAAGCTCAGAGAAAGGAGGAGGAAGTGGGGGCATTCGTTATTTATGATGTTTGCCTTCTGGAGCAACTTCTGCATATACTGAAGCCCTGCTTCCCAGGAAGTGGCTGGACATTGCCTGCTGATGGGAAGCAGAGAATAAATCTTTTGGTTCTTCTTTACTTCCACTGCAGCCTTTACCTTTTACTTTATTAAACTGCCTTCCTCTTGACCCATGAGGTTTTTTTCCATCTCATTTTTCTCGCCTCCCTGTCCTACTGAGGAGGGAAGTGATAGAGCAGCTTTGTGAGCACCTAGTGTCCAGCCAAGGTCAACCCAACCACAGTCCTTTTCAGCACCCAATATGAGTGTTGATCCTGGCTGGAGGCCAGGTGCCCACCAAAGCCCATTCTATCAGCTGGACAGGGGGGAGAAAATACAACGAAAAGCTCATGAGTCAAGATAACTACAGGGAGAGATCAATCACCAATTACTGTCACAGGCAAAACAGACTCAACTTGGGGAAATTAGTTAAATTTATTGCCAATCATATCAGAGTAGCATAGTGAGAACAGTTTTGTATGTGCTTGTATATGCTTTCATTACACTTTCTGCTAAAATGTACTATTTGTATTTCCTGTTCTAAGCTGCTAAGCAAACTTAACATTGTACCTCAGAGACGATCGCATTTCCTTTGTGGACTAAAAAGTATAAATGACTATAAATATAAGACTTATGTAGTTGGGAAGGGGTTCCAGATAATTCTACCAGTGAAAAAATATTATGCGGGGATAAAGGGAATGGGGAAGGGCTGCAGAAGAAAATACAGTCATTAGAGTGCAAAATATTAAAGACATATTTGAGCAGTGAAAGGATGAGGTTGCAACTGTTAGGCTAGGAAAATCTGTGTGTGCATAATACAACGAGAAGAGCAAAATTTTGCTATGCAATGAGTGAGATTATTTATATTTTTAAACAGCCATGGAAGCAGATGGGTTTCTCTAACCTTAGGCAAATTAATCTGAGGTGTCTCAGATAAGAGTAGAGCAATATCCTCACACCAGAGAGAAAAGGTCCTCAAGAAAACAAATTAGTTTTCCAGATGCCTAGAGTCAGAAATGAACCTGAGTCACACTGTCCAACAGATAGGATGGCGTTTCCTGACCCAGATAGCTTACTGCCTACAGGTTTTCCTAAAATGATACCCAGTACGAAAATTGAGTGCCAGAGGACCAATTGTTCTCATATGGAAGAGTTAGCATAGCCCCAACACAGAAACTTCTAAGTTAACTGTTTTTATTAATCAATATGCATGTAATACTTTCTGTATTAGAGAATTCTCTTGTCAGCTGTAGGATATCAGCATGTGCTAATGACTTCATGTCAGATAATACATACAAAAATAAGTAAAACACCTAGCATAGACCTTATTTCTAACAAAAAAGATTCACTTCATAACTGAGAAAGTGCAGGTGTTGTTTTCAGGGTCTTCATGGTAGTAATATATACATGCTAAATGTAACCGCAGGCTTAAAAATTTGAAAAATGTAAGTCACAGAGGACACTTAGCTGAAGCCTGGAGAGTACACGTTTCTGCACTGCAAAAAACTGTGCTGACTTGACCAACAAGAATATTTTTTTCTCCCTTTCTCCTAGCAGTATGTTTAAGGCAATTTTTATTCTTAGTTTGACTGATTTGTAGCATGAGAGGCTTTCAAACATCACAGTTTTGTTCTTTGACAGAAACACACAAAAGTGAGGTGTCGTAAACATCACGCACACATGCACATGCATACATACAAACACACGTGGAGTGGCAGTTTACATGGCTTTGGTTTTCTGGCTTGCGAATACAATAAAATATTAATGACTTTTTACTACACATTATTTGCTGAACTCCACACCCAAAAAAATCTCTATAGAAGCTGAACACTGCATAAACTGTGGAAACAAACATACTTGGAAAATAATTCTCCTGGAAACCTGGTTAAATTTTGCCATAATCATAAGAAAATATTGTTCTTATTAGTTGAAGAGAAATCTTATTCTTGGTCAAACATCGATAGATATTTGGGCTTTTTTAACTTCTTAAAGTTTTTTTAAACTTTGATCTGGTCTTCACTGTTGAATCTCTTAGCCATACATGGGCAACCAAGTTGGAGACAATTGCAATCAAAATGACAAAGTAAAAAAAAATTACTATTTCACAGTGGTTTATAAGCTGTTTGCCACAAGAGTTGTCCTGCAGTGACATCCTTCCTAAGTTAGTTTATTAGACTGCAAACACAGAAATAGGATTTGTCTCTATTTGTGTCTCTTGTGAGACTTTACTTTTAATTTAAAAGACAATTAATTTAATTTGAACCAAGAGGAACATTTTTTATTATTTTTTTTTAAATGGCTTTAAAATGTTTTTCTTTCAGTACACAGCACTATATTTTAAATTATATACTTAGGCACTCGGTTGTTATTAATGTCAGCCTGGGACAAAATGGTAAACTATATTTAGAGATGTTTTCTCACCTGTTAAATCAAGGAAGTGCTTCTGAAAATATTATTTAAATATTAAAATATTTCTCCCAATTATGAAATATTAAATTATTACACTGAAAAAAGTCTTCAGAAGTCCTAGATCTTCACTCACATAAACTCAAAATAGTATAAAATTTCATGTACAGCTCTGGTTTTGTTGCTTTAGTGTCTTTAATATTCCATATTTATTACACAGAAAGATTTGCTTAGAATAAGACATTAAGAAATCATAATGGCTGAAAAAATCCATACCTATATCTAAATAAGGTTTTATGTTTGTTTTTCTTTACTTAAGGAGCATGCACACCTTAGAAAGAATAGTTTTTAAATAAAATGAGTAAGTATTTGTAGCATCTATGTTTAGATTTCTCTTTTCATTAAGTGACATATTTTTTGCAGTTCTAGAACCACAAAAAAATAGTCCTACCCGCCATGCACATGAATGCCAGTTTAAAATTACGTGAATCTGCTCTACTTCAGTGACAGGAAAAAAGTCTGTGCACAATTGTAGCATTGAGAAAAGCCCAGCCAACAAACCTCTTCTATTTGAAACCTGTTAAAAAACAACCAACCACGTCAACCCAAACAAACAAACAAAAAAAACCACCACAAGAACCCCCCAAACAACACATTATCATGGGCAGCAGAGTCATTTCCCAAGACACAGAAGACTCATGATCAGGTTATTAATTTCCAATCAGAACACAATTATTTGCGTCTTGCCTTAAGTGATCAGTATTCTTCATATCACAAAGGCTCCTGACGAAGAGCTACTCAGGTGTGTTGATCTACAGTGCCTTTTTAAGATTTTGAGTTGTTCCAGAGTATGTATGTTTGGGTTTAGCAGATTAAAAAGATTAAATAAAGAAAGGATGGATACACATAACAAAAATCTGGGCAGTGGTAGAATGTATGGGTATCAATAATATGTTTCTGAGATACTCCATTCTGCTTATTTATCAGAACTTATGTTAAATTTTGAGAAACTATATGTCATGTGAACAAACAAAAGAATTATGATGTTACTCATTTCAAAAGGTCAAAATATAACAGCTGTAATTTCTCTTTTTTTTTTTTCTTTTTTTTTTCCCTTTTTCCCACTGAAGGTAATTTCATATTTCAGGGGTCTCAGAGTATGAAGAGATAAAGTATTCTCTTTTAATCACAGCTTATCTTTCATATCAGAGCGGTATAGTTTATTTTTTTTATTATTTGCCATACAGCAACAAACTCTTAGTATTTGGGGCTTGCAGATACAAACTTGTAGCTACAGAACCCCTGTCCTTTGCATCGTCAAAACTCCTATCAGTGTTATCAGAAGGCAGGAGATTTTAAGGAAAGCAGAATTGAGTCTTTTAANAATACACAGTGCACCACTGGCCCTGGAAGACAAGCACAAGCTATGAAGGTCACCGGTGGATCCAGAGAGACCACTGAAATGCAATTCCCTGACATAAGAAGCTCAAGAAATCTATTTCTCCAATGCCAGGCTGTGAGAGAGAGGAATTTAAGTGCTGTCTTGTTCATCTGAGAAATGATATCACCCTATGCTGTAGATACCCCAAGTTCACGCCCCCGGCTAGAAGGAGAGTGCTGTGACTGTTCACACCAAAAAGCCAAGGCACGCCGGGAAAAGGGCCCGGTTGTGGCACTGCGGGCTGCCCGGCATGTACACCCTTCACCCAAAGCACCACTCGTCTTCCTCAGTCTGTCTTTGCTGCTTGGGGGGAGTGTGATAGCAGAGGGGGTGCAGGGGCTACCCCGGCTGGTGACTGAGGGGGTGACTGGTTCCCAGTTAAGCGTGCTGGGGAAGGGGCCCCTTTTGCCTGCTGCCGCTGCAGGAGCACTGTGAGAAACCAGGAAAAAGTAAGGGAGAACGCGATTCCTCTCTCGGCTAAGGCAGCACAGGGCTCACCTTTGGCTCTAAAAAAGCATTCGGACCCTGTGCCAGCACCCTCAGTGCTCACTGCAGGCTGTGCGCGGGGCTGGGAGGCAGCTGGGGGGCTAGTCTGGCACCCACACGCTTGCGCTGCACCTTCCCGGTGCATACATAGGCCCCTCTAAAATTCACATTTTTAAAATCCTGCCATTTCTTTCCAGCCTTCTTCCAAATTCTTATTTGGCTATTAGTTTTGTTTTCCGAAATGCTAGTAAGTCGTGCATGACAGCTCCAGTGTACTAAGCTGATGTATAAGACTGGCATTGCAAGTTAATGTCAGAATATTAGATGTGGTTTGCATTTAGCTGTCATTAGGGACTGATATGTCTGCACAGCCCTTTCTAAGCGTGTGACACACTGCTCACATTATAAGCCACTAACAGTAATATCAAAAATCTTCACAATATTCTACGGCATAAGTGAATGGCTGCATATACAGTGAAACTGCCAGAAGTTTGCTCTGGTTGTGTTTCCTTGTCCTCAGTTTCTGTCTGCGATATATTAATAATAGTCTTCCTAGAGACAATTACTCAAACAAACCACAACTACATGTAATATTTCCACAACTCCTATTTTGCAGGATAGTGTTCTGATACAGTGGCTGCCTTTTGTGCTCTCTCTCAGAACAAATCAGAGCTTAATAATAGAGCAAGCATAGAGATGCACAGAGAGTGCATTAAAGTCACCTCCACTTTTCCTAACAAACACATTGCCATCTGTCATTCCCGTAACAGCCTGTGAAGGCAAAGAAATTTCAGTTTGAAGAAATGATCTAGAAAGAACCAGTCACTGCATTTGCATTGATTACTGCAAATGTGCTCCTGTAAGGGTGAACCTGTTTGGGAACGGGAGTCTGAACTCTTATAATCACACACAAAGGTACAGAAGGGAAAATGGGAACCTAGGGAAAGGCATAATTATAGTGTCTTCCTGTCAAATGGCTGGAGGGATAAAATGTCATCTTCCTGCATAATAAATAAATTAGAATTTCAATATTTAAGTCCTTGTCAGAGAGAAGATCTGTCACAGAATAACCATTAATTTCTATGCTGCCTCTAGGGTAATTTTTCACCATTGAGGGCATTTGACTGTTAAATGCTAATATGAATTAAATAAATGCTTATGAAGTCTGAGATATCTAATCAAGAAAACCCAGAAAAGATTAAAATGACATCCCTCCCCTTCTTAGAACAGTTGCTGGTTGTGATATCCAGATGTGAAGCATCTAATGAACATAATGGCATCTATTTTAGGAATTACTGTAGCATCAATATTACTTTGCAGATCACGATGCATTAGAAAAAAATTAAAGACAAGGAAATTGTGGTGTCCCTGTCATTTGACTTCATCAGTGGCACTTTGTAGTTTATCCTTGAAACCTGTCAGATTCTCAGTAAACAACATTACTTCAGTGTCATCTATATTCACCAGAAAGTCCTAATAGCTGCTGAAGTAACCTTGACTGTCAGTCATGAACATGAATGGTAACCACAGTGACCACATTTAGGGCTCTGGTCACATCATTTTTATCCAGACCGTCTTTCCTTCTCCTTTCTTCACACTTGTATCTTTGTATCCTCACATCATTTCCTTCTTTATTGGACCCTCTACAATGGATCCTCTCTTTCTAACCATAAAGAAGAGGTGCAAAAATATTAAAATTGATATTTGTTGCTCAGCAATAAAAATATATATAAAAAAAAAATCACCACCATACAGTACTGGGGTATATTATTTCATGTAAAATCAAAACCATTGTAAATAAAAAAAGTTTACCATGTTTTTAAACTTTTTTTTCTTATCTAACAAAAATTATTTTTTTTTTAAATAATTTAGTATTTCCCAAATTAAATGGTTAATTTCAAAACCCACCATTCAATTGAATCCAATTTCTATAGTGATACCTTTTTTGCAATCCCACTTTTGATAAATTCACTGCTCAGAAAAGTCAAGTAACCTACCCTTTCTCCTGGCATCCTCCTTCCACATACTTTTCTCCCTCCTTGTGGCAGCCTCTGTGCCCTCGTGTGCCCTGGAAGACAGTGCAACGAGGAGCAGCCAGAGTTCAGGAAGCAGAGTAGCAGCAGATGAATACCAAGACCACTGCAGAAATCCTTGGATTTGTGAGATAGCCCTAAAGTTATGGGGGATTGCCACTGGAAGTAGGTTTTTGGAGAAAATCTCTCAGATATTGCCTGAACTGCCTGCCAGGATTTGACCTTAACCTTTCAAGAAAAGTATATCAGGAACTCAAGGGATATACTTAAGCTTATCAGGAACTTAACTGGGAAAACTTCAGAGTCAAAATTTATACAGATGCACCAATGGCCAGAGCCACAGATGCAGAAGCATCTCTCCTTGCCTACCATCTTGGTCAGCATTACCTGTGATGTCTACTTAGAGAATTTTCCACTGCCTGCAAACTAGTGATGATTATTCCACCCAATTTCGCCTAGTTGTCTATTATCTAGATGCCTTCCCCCCTCCCCATCTGTTACCATAGAGATGGGAAGCACAAGGTGAGAGCACAGCAATGTTTTGTTCACAAAGCAGGGATCACCTACCAGACTTGCAGGCAGAGTGCTTAAAGCAAGTTCCTTAACTGAAAAACGGGAAGCCTTTTCTTATGATGGCACTTGGGTGTTTATATAGTCATTGTACCTCAGATAGCTTCCTGAAAGGCCATCTGAAAAATGGCATGAGCCTAGGCAATCCAACTGCATTTCTTTATGTTTCCCATATCAACATCATCAGGAAGGATAAAGTCTGGAGGGCATCTGACCTTCAGCTATACCTGTGAAACCTCATCATCTTCAAATCAAGATCATAATGACATGTGTGCTTGGAAGTGACGTTGCACACAGATAGGTGATGGTATAATGTGCCCAGAAAGCCTTTGTAACTGCTGCCAAGGTGTTAGGTGAAAACAACTCAGCTTAATTGTTAAAGCCCAGAGTGAGCTTCCAGGCTGGCAACTTAAAGAAGAAAAGGAACCTGGGAAAATTGCAGCAAAGAGTAGCGTTGAGATGTGACTTGAACACATCATGTCCATGGAAATGAGGCAGGAGAGAGTCTTTCATCCAGGGTACAAATCATTAATCTTAATTTATGAGTACCCTGCAAAAATAAATGTCTGTACCTGGGAACCCCATGGTCTTTACAGCTTTAACAGCCATCATCTCTAAATCTTAGAGAGTATCTTTCCAGCAGACATGACCTCACTCAAAAACACTGCCAAGAGAAGGAAAACAGGAGCTTTTCTATTTAAAAGCATTTGATGAACTATGGGTTAGAATTGCTATTGGTGCATGAGATAGTGATAAATAGTAGTCATGCGAAGTTTCCGCAGACAAATGAGAGTGTAGCTGAATAATGACATGTTTTGCTCATTTAGCTACTGGATTGCTCAAAAGCAAGACTTGCATCTACAATTTCTGTAGGTCCTTGGAAGACTGGGACAAAAAAATATGTTCTATTTGAGGATTGTAGCCAAGCTCAGAGTGTTTATACTTGGAAATCTGATGCAGATTTTGTATCTGAAATTGATGGCTTTTGTGAATCATGCTCTAGATAAAATTTAATGCATATTCCCTCCTTATAGCATCCAAGTATTACCACTCCTCAAGGAATAACAACTCCACCATTTGGTGGGGAAAAAAAAAAAAANATTTCCCCCTTCCTTTTTGATCTGTGAAGCGACATTACATGACTGCAATCACTACTCATTAATGCAAGGCACACTTCTTTATAGTGCAGTCCTGCAGCAGTAAACTTGTGACCAAGCTTTATATTCTTCTGCCGTTAAATATCTAGCATTTCATTCCACTCAGAGATTAAGAAGAGGTAAAATAAAAGCTGTAGAGAATATACTGTACAGGTTAGAGCAGCATTTCGTTCTTGTGGCTTTGCCATGCTATTTTGCTAGTTTCTTTAAAATAGTGCTATGTAAGAATTGTTAGAGTGGAAAAGGTGCTGTAGAAACCTAGTTCCACAAAAACAGCTCTAGAGCAGTAAAAACATCAAATTACTTTATACCGGTGTATTCCTTTATAAAGCAGGATGGTTTGCAAGACTTATGAGTTGCAGAGGAGAAAAAAGAATTTCATTTTCTGGTGTTGTGCTGAAGAATACTAGAAAATTGAACTCTCTCGGCTCATACTGGACTTACTTCAAATATCTGCTGCCAGACAGAATATTCCTTCTGACAGGATTCCACTTACCAAGTCCTTTGCAATCCAAGGGCTCTACTAGTTTTCAGTCAAAGAGAAAGGAACATAATGCAGAAGCTGTCATCTACTATGGGATGACTGCAACCTCAGTGGGAAGTTTTGGAGAAGCAAGCTGCTTGTAGAGCATTTCTTTGGTGAAAATAGTTTAGATTGAGCTTAACACTGAGCACTGTCATAGATAAAATTAAAGAAAGATAGAACATGTTTAGGAGGAGTGGAAGATGTTCTATGAATTAGAAGAAGCTATTCTTTTAAAAGTCAAACTATTTCAGTCACCCTTACCTGTAGCCTGAGAATTAGCAGTGACTAACCCTATCAAAAGTATTGAAAGCAGTAACCAAGTATTTTATTATGAATCTTTAACACAATATTTATGTACTCTTTGCTTCCAGAACACCCAAGGCTAAAGAAATACAAGTAAGATTCATGCCTGAGTTTTCAAAATTGCTTCCAGCAGGTTTATAATAAGTAACTTCTTGTTCTACCGTATTTTTGTCACCTCATCAAAGACAACACTCATGTCCCACAGCAGTAGAGGAAAGAATGGGATAACACAGTTTTTTAGGCAATTACTAGACAACTCTAAGACAGATTAATATTATATTCAACTAACAGTGATACCTGGAGTTCATGTAGAATGAATGGCATGAGGATAACCAGTGCATCAGAATCATCAATGGATACCCTCAACATTGCTATTTCAAGGTATTTCTATCATTTCTAACAGCATGCATAACATAAAATCTGTTAGAAATTCAAATTGTGTTTTCACAGCTGCAACCTCTGTCAGACAAGAAGGAAAATATATGGTCACAGCGATCCAGAGCACTACAACTATGAGAAGATGATGCACACTACAGCCAATACATCTTGATGGCCTCTCTGGCACAAGCATCTAGAAGGCAAGGCAGTAAAAATGACAGATCATACCCCCTTAGACCTTGACACATCTAGTAGTCACATTAACAAATTTCACTGCAAAAAATATACTACCTTGCTGTTGTTTTAAATGTAGTTTGAGAACAGCATCCAGAGCTCAAATGTGTCTGCTTGACTGAGTGTCAGACCTCCACGATCCTCAGCTGCCTCGTCATTTACCCATAACACATACATCCATCTAATGCACATTAGAATGCATTGTGTTGCCTGTGTTCAAAGCAATCAGCCATTGCTAAATCCTCACACTATAACACTTGTCTGTGACTTGATTCTAGGTAGTCTAGGCAATCAAGCAGCCAAGTGGAAGTGGAGGGCAAACATTATCGGGCACTTTAGTTCTAACTTTGCGTATACATTTTGTAGAATAACGACATATGGACTAAGGATATTCCTACATTATAAGTTCAAAGATGTGGTTAATATTTAATGTGACTAGTGATGTATGTCTGACAGATGTGTTCTTAAAAACAAAGAAAACCTATTATCTTATGTCTTTCAAAATAGCATTTCTCTGTTAGATGTTAATGCCATGAATTTACATAAACCTTTTCACTTTAAAATGTGCTGGTACCCAATGCTGCAGCACACAAACCAGATCATTTATAGAAAAGCCTCTCTACTAAGTGTCACTTAGCATCTTTAGATACTAATAGTGAGAATATATAAAGAAGACAGCAACAAAGGAGCTCAACAGAACTGTAAAACAGATAAGGCTTGCAATTAGAGAGATCTGGCAGGATCTGTACTCCTGTTTAACTCACAGGGTTATCAGTATGTATGTTCAGATACAAACTTTGACCCAGCTCCAGGAGAAGCTGCAAGTCTGACAGATAACACACACAAAAAAGGTTGCTTGACACATCAAAGCAGCAGTTTTTTACTTTACGGGTGAGCATTCTCTTTAATAATGTGAGCTGTCATCTAGCCTGGTGTTAAAGTGAGCCCCAGATGATCAGTGCTTCATTTGCAATGGTATGGGGCAGTACTTGAGACTGACAGAGGCAATACTTAGACCATCTACCCACTCAAAGTGAAGTTTAGTAACTGATATGCTGAATGTAAAAAAACAAAGAAGAAAAAAACCCCACAAAACCAACCTGCAATCATTTCCAGATTTGTAGATTTCAATTCTTTCCACTCATGCAGCCTTTTCTCACTGCTGATGGCTGTGAGGGCCTTAAAACTTTGTCATACAGATGGAGGAGATTCACATTACCCCAATCTTCCTGAGATGTGCAAACATTAATCTTTCAGGATAACTGGGCCCTAGAGTGGGGTGAGAGTGACTGGAAAGAAGCAAAAGAAAGTTTTCACAGGGGAACGCTGCTACGTCCTAAAGCATCATTGCAATAAAAACATCATGAAAAGAAGGAAACGCTACCTCAGGCTATGCCTACTGTCCCAGATGCAGAAAGCATGACTGGAATCCCTTTTTCTCTTAAAAGACCCGAGGCATATCCAGAAACACCAAGAAGCAAGGGCATAAGATTTCTGCTACATCTGATTCTTTAAGAAAATATTTGCTCTTAAAGGAACATAACCCGTTTGCCTATAGTACAGGTCACAATCAGGGATTCATGCATTTGCTTTCTACTTTTGTCCCATTACTGACGGTGTTTGTACAGTTAACTGAAGTTTGTTATTTACTGTAGCAGGTACTCTGTCCTAGCAGTGTCTTGGTTTCAAATTATAACCTCCTGAAGCACCTCAGCCTCAATGACTTTATCTTTTCTGTTCTTTTACTTTCTCAGAGGTTCAGAAGCAGAGGGAGCCAGGGGCTTATTTCATTATAGCACAGCTTCCAGGAAAAGACCTGAAAAACTTATATCATTTTCAGAGCCAAATGTGCTGAAGTTCATGTTTCCCATTCAAGATTTTTTTTCAAGACCAGTTTTATAGCATCTTTCTCTTCTCAGATTGCTCGCCTTTATCCTACTTTAATTGTCTTGACTTACTTCGTAAACTTTTTTTAAAGGTATTTAGAAAGAAATTCCAGCTTGCCTAAATACAGCAGAATTTTTGCCATCAACTAAAATAAAGATGGAGTTTTGCCCTTACAATTTGGTATCAGCATTCACAGAGCTATTTGAGTGAGCTCTTCAACTGTATGCTGCTTGAGGCAGGAAAAATGTAATTTTGAGTCTGTATACCACCAAGCTTAATTGTTCCAGCCTCCAGTTGGAGTATTTAAATAAACACTAGTGAAATAATAAAGGAAACAATATCTCTTTAAGAGCTTAAAATAAAGACCACAAGCAGCTTGAAAGAAATTACACCATTTAAAATGTTAATTTTCCAATTTCAATATATTCCACTGAACACACTACTAACAGTGAGACAAACAACGTGTTCAGATTGCACTTTATTGCCTCATCAATGGACCTATCTGCTCTGCCGAGTTTGTTTTCAGCCTAGATACATAACACAATCCATGCAAAATATTAATTTTCTAATTTTCAGCTGAACAATGTGTTACCTTCCTGATTACTTTATTATGGCATTTAGTCATCAATTTGACTTATGTATTGCCTCGAATTCAGGTACAGTGCATTCTTTTTGCACAAAAAAAAAAACCCAAAACAAATGCTGTAGAATTTAATCAAAACAAGAAATAGCACTATACGCATATGTAAATAAGATCCTGTGTGTGTTGACAATCAGCATCTTCCTACACAAGGAGCATAAAATCATATACATATTATATGAGAGTCCTATGATATGAGACTGTAGCACTAATCAGAATAAAATTTTAACTGATAATATCCTTATAGGATTTCTCTACATAGTAGGACTTCATTTATCACACAATATATTATACACAATACAGTCAAGATTCCAGCTGACGTCCATAATTTTGACTATCCCAATAAAATAAATGTTTAGTAAAAAACTCCAAAACTCTGAAAATACATCCATTGGTAATATCTGCACAGATGTAGACTAATAGACTATTTATCCTACAGTTATTTACTTACATGTATATGTAGCTATAAATGCAAGGACTAAAATCTGGAACTCTATCTTCAAAAGACAATAGATTCCACCAAATAAGGTATATAAATTTATTTATATATTACCTTAGGCATAGAAATGCGTGGCAAACCTCCACGTGAATGCTGCATATTACCTCAAGGAAGGCAGTATCAAATCTTTAGTAAGCCATTTCTATAGCTATGCAAAATAAACCAAATTTGAATGTGAGATACCAGCAGCACTGAAACAGTCTTCTACACATTAATTAAGTTTATTCCAAGTCTGTAAAGCTTCATGGAACATTTGGGTAAATGCACTATTAGAAATATTATTTTTATAAGGATCACAGCAGCAAATATACCATGTGGGAGTTTCAGCAGCAGACCCCAAAGAGGGAACAATACTACTGAGGAGGAAAGCCACCTCCTGTTCTGTATTTCATAATGTGAAGAAACTGTGGAGAGTTTGCTGCTTAATGGCGTTAAGTTGCAGGCAAAGTCAGCAGTAATCATTCCAAGTGCTCATTTGTTTGGGTCAAGCAGAGAAAATCATCAAACACAGTTATAAACAAGGCTATAGAGACAAGGCAAACGATGCAGTTACACCAGCTTCCTGACTGTTTTACACTCAAATTGACATTGCTCCTGGGGGGTGAGGAAGTGGGAGGAAAAGGGTACTCTGAGGACTTAACTTACTTATTGTGAACTTTCTGCTGCTCCTGTTCAAGGTAGCAGTAAATCTGGCATAACTGAATAAAAAAGGAATGGAATTAATCCAGCTATGCTAGTTGGTTTAATACAGCTTAATTAACTTGTAGAACTCACTGTCGTAAGATAGAGGCAAGGTTAAAAGTTTAATGAGATTCACAAAAGTTTTGCAGTGTAAATGTGCATAGCAATGTTAGATACCATACAGGTGCATAAGATACTGCACCACCCACCAGGCTGTTATTTGCATTCTGTTTCAGGTTAATAAAATATCACAGAGGATGTTTATTTTTATTTGGGTTTCTCTCACCAGTGTGCAAGAGCACAAGTTAAAATAGGGAGGCTGAGCAGACAAAGCACTAGCTTGTTGTGCTGTAACAACCCTTTTCTTTCTTGCTATCTAGCACCAGAGTAAATAGATGCAACAGACTAATAGTGGAATTAGTAGAGTAAAAAGAAAAAGTGGTCCACAGTTATATTACAATGAAAAATAACATTTTATTTTTAGGGATTTTTTTCTCCCCCCTAATTTTTCTCCAGAAAGCAATACATCTCTTACTGTAAAAATGAAGACAAACTACTGGGTGATGTCATAGACATTGTCATAGTCAATCCACACATTGACTTCCAAACATCATTTTGGCTACTGAAGATTCAGCTGCATCAGTCTCATCAAACGTGGTTAGCAAAATAATTCCTTTGATTTCTCATTTTCAAAAATTAGCTTAATCTTATTGCTAATGCTCCCATAAAAATTTGACCTTCACCATCTAATAACTTTATTTTCCAAAAAAACTATGACATTTTCAGTATGCAAAGCCCACAACTTTTATGGCAAATGACCATAGGCATGACAAAGCATGACAAAGATGACATCCCTACTAATTCATTTCAAGGAAGACAAGATTTTGACTTCTGTAATTGCAGTATAGGAATTAATGTTACAGTATGGTGATCAGCACTATTTCCACGTGGAGTCTACCCATACAAAGCCTGCATGTAGATAAAGAGCATTGGTAATACACTACAGGCTTCAAGATAATGAGAATAGAGATCATCTGTTCTGTCTTTTTGCCAACTTTTTTTATTATTATTATTATTATTATTTTGAAGAGAGTCAACCAGGGAACTTAGGAGGCTGAGATCAGTCTCTAACAAACTTACACTTGCCTGGTACCCAGGGTCAAATCCAAAATCCAGTAAAGCACCAACGCTTCGTGCATTTCAAGAGGATAACATGGAAAACAAATGAGTTGCTTAGAGCTTGAAACTTATAAGCGCTGGCTACAATGCTACAGATGAAATCCTGTTTCCCCTCAAGGCCAAAATGCATACACTGTTCAGTCAAGATGCCCAACTTTTCATGCTAAAAAAGACACCAAATATAAATAAGCAATCCTGAGCACTGTATACAAGCTACCGTTTCACTGTCAGCTTGGTACCCAACCTGCTGTGCCTTGTCCCTGAGTGGCAGTGTGTCTCATTCTCCATATCTTAGCCTCGACAGGAAAAACAGGAGACATCTGACTCCAAGATCCTACTGCCCTGAGCCTGTACAAATGCCTTTGCTCTTCCTGCTCTTCCATAGTGCCTGTTCCAACACTTCTATTGTTCCACAGCTGCCACATCTTTTTCTTTTTTCTTTTTTTTTTTTTTAAAAAAGGAGAATGGATGGAAAATCGCACAAATTGACATTCATCCAAATGAAGAAGCAAGTGGGATTATAAATTTGTTACCTGAAGCTGATAAATGTATGACCGATACAGATGTGATTTTGAATGCATCTATAATGATCAGTCCTGCATAGACTATAAAAGGTGAGCTACTGCATTTAACTGATAAAAGCAGGTATCATCATATTAAACACTGATTTCATTTTTATATTTATTAAAAACAATAAAAAGCCATTATGAATATTGCACAACAGATCATATAGTAATTTCTGTGAAATGGAATAGCCCTTTTTTATAGCATATCATTATACTCTTCTTTGACTTTCTGTAAAATGCAAGCCATAGTACTTTTAACTCTTAAAGCTGGCATACAATCAATTGCTTGTGGTCAAACTGGGACATAACTTTAGAAAGTCATCCAGTCTCAACAAATATTTCCAGGAGCAGCGAATACACTTGCCCCAATATGTAATTTATCTTAATGTTAACAAGTTTTGTGCGTATTTCTTTCCTCTCCAGTCTATAAACTCTGGATCCCTTAATTTTTTTTTAATTTTTAATTTATTTTTTTTTCTTCAGCTAAGAAAACACTTGATTTATAGTTCATATGTGTTAGTGGAAACTCTCCCTGTGAATACCACTACAAGTTTCTCAGTCTCTGCCATTCTTATTGTTTTTTCAACATATATGTATGAATAATTAACAAGTCTCCTGACAGACTGACTATCAAAATACTCAAACATAAAATTTTAGATTTAGGGAGAAAAAAGGAACAAATAATTCATATTTCAAGCCTACTCAATTTTACTGGGTTCTAAGTGAAACTACTTTCATTATGTTTTCAAAGCAAATATTAGTCACAAATCAAAACATTTGAGAGGCACCTAAATGAAACAGATTTTTAAATAAAGGTGTTATTTAAGTCATCATAAAAAGAGATATACCTCTGTAAACCCACATCAGGTATTTCCATGGTAGTAGTGTTTAAAGGAAAATTAATGAGCCCTTTTGGTCTGGCTCAAATGCAGATCATTTCCAGAAACACTGCCTTAGCCACCTCATTGGGTAGAAAGTGGTGGGAAGGAGAAGCCAAAACCCAAACTGGATCATTTCTGTTAGGTTATGTGATAAAAGCTTGTCTGCACACTCACAGAGGAGCACAAAGAGACAATGTCAAGGGAGAGCACCCAAATAATACCGTGCCCTGGCTCCTCCCAGCCTTGTCCAGCCATGCTGTACACAGATCAATGCAGTCTATCGTGCCTTCTCGTTAAACTCCATTTCTAACTCTTTCTTTGGTTAAGGAGTCCCTGTTCTACGTGCATGTGTGCTCTTCATTCATTTCAGCTTTTTTGGCTTCCTCCCACTCTGCTCACTACAGCATTGCCACCTTGCTTCAGCCAGTTCAATGGCACGTGTATGTGCTATAAACTTCAGCAAAGTTAACCAGTTTAAAACAAACCAACCAAACAAACAAAAAATTAATAAAGGCTCTGTAAAAAAAAATAGGTAATTTAATAAAATCAGGTTTAGGTATCACCAAAGGTGCTTAAACCAATAGGATGAAACCTTCTCTCTGCAAAGGGAAAGAAAAGAGCAGTTGAAATTTGAAGTGGAAGAAGCGTACACATGTTAAATTATACCTGCTGCAGTGGAAAGGTAAAACATGAAGCCACAACCTTGTATAGCTGATGGCACACACTGTTTGGCAACTTATATAGATAAATCAGTTTGACAATAATTTTACTTTGCCAGGACAATTTAAGAATTATAGAATTGTTTAGGTTGGATAAGGCCTTTAAGATTATCAAGTCCAATCGTAAACCTAGTACTGCCAAGTCCACCACTAAACCATGTCCCTAAGCACCACATCTATGTGTCTTTTAAATACCTCCAAGGATGGAAACTCAACCATGTCCCTGAGCAGCCTGTTCCAAAGACTCATAACCCTGTCAGTGAAGAGTTTTTTCCTAATATCCAATGTAAATTTTCCCTGGCACAACTTCAGACCATTTCCCCTTTTCCTATCAATTGTTACTTGAGAGAAGAGACTAACATCCCCCTGGCTACAGCCTCCTTTGAGGCAGTTGTAGAGAGCGATAAGGTCTCCCCTCAGCCTCCTCTTCTCCAGGCTAAACAATCCCAGGTCCCTCAGCCAATCCTTGTAAGAATTGCACTCCAGTCCCTTNTGCAAACTTACTGAGGGTGTACTTGATCCCTTTGTCCAGATCATTGATAAAGATATTAAACACAACTGGCCAGGCATAAAAAATAGAGTCTAAGGAAGAGATCTAAACCAACTATATGCACTCCTTTCTGATAGTTGGTGTTTCTTTTCATCATAAAGAACACCTCTGTCTATCACCAAAAAGATACCAGTTATGTTCCAAGTTCATTTTAGATTCAGATTTGTGGTTATTGATGATAGATCCTCTGTGGTCACTGTCCATCAGTCTAAATTACTTGCATCAGTAATGGAGTAAAACACTAACATTATACATTTATATGCATCACCTGAACTAGAATTGGTTTAGCTTTTTCTTTGTGACATAATAGACTGACATATTAGATATGAGTATCCTTAAATTTGGATATAATTTTGGTGCTATCTCTACTGCTTTAAAATACAGTATGCTAATAATACTCTATAAACTTATGAATCTACAGAATAGAACTTATATGAGGATCTGTAAGGGCATTGAAATTTCAAAGGCAATATGTTTATTATTTTAAAAATCAAAATTATTTTTGTTCTGAATACTTTTTCATTGCCACTTAGGAAAGTATCTTATATTCCAACAAGTTTTATAGTAAAATAATGTGGTTTTTAAATTTCATTTTAATTTTAATGATTCACTATGCCCTTGAAAAATGTCTAAAATATGTTCTCTAAGCATCTTTTGAATCATAGACCAATTTGATGTAGCTTCTAAACTCTTATAGTATTGTATACTTGTCGCAACAGAGAAACATATTTATAGAAAGCCATTTGATTGTTAAATAAAAAGTCTACATTATATACTATGCCACTCTATTAGCAATTAATACAAAGTCAATAACTTCTATGAGACATGACAAAGTATTGAATGTTATAAGTACGTCTACAGAACATATTGCATATGTGAGAGAAAGTAAAAATTTACCAGCAGGAACAAGATTATCTAATTAAGGTGGAGATAGTATTCAAGCTTTGCTGAAAAGTTCACAGACAAACAACTTTCCTGCGAGTTCTTGTTGCCAATTCAAGGCTTTGAATTTTATATAAAGATTAATCTTATGATGTTGCTTGAACTGTAATTAGAAAAGACAAAAAGAATGTACTTTTTAAATGTTCTAAACATACAAGTGCCTCCTATGAATTGTGGCTGTTCTTTACTATTCCTTTAAACCTCTGTTTTAGCAAAGTATTTGAAGTAATTAATTTTAAACATATGGATAGTCCCATTAACTTCATTAAGGGTTAAATATGTACTCTAAGCTTAATGTTTAGTGAAAATAAATTTCCAAGAATAAATAGAAAAAAATCTAAGAAACAAGTTTTATACATTAAAAGTTTATTAAAGCAGATTATAATAATAGAGTAATTATTATTTGAAAAAAAAAATCATTTTGATATCATAAACACAGCATTTGTATGAGGGATCTTGCCTAACCATCATTTAATGTGAAGTAGATGAGACCATAGGACTTGTGCTCAGTCAAAAATCAACCAGAAGGTAATGACAGAGCCTGAATTTTGAGCCCACAGATGATTAATTATTTGCCCTATTTGGAAGAACATGTTCTCCTCTAATTTATATGTAATAGATTTTTTCAAAGCATAAATTAGACTTAGACTAAAACATTTAGTGTAGTTTAACTTGGAGGGGATGATGGAGAGGATTATTCTTTTTTCTTCATCCTAAAAAGTCATTATAGAAACCACAGAGGTATTCTGAATTTGCTTAAAATAATTCATCATCATCATCATCATCATCATCTAGTAGCTTTTGCACAGGACATATTTTTTTTAAAATCAGGTCTAGTTTCATTCTCAAAACATTATGGAACAGTTCCCAAGGAAAAAGTTATGTGAAAGTTTCTCTTAAAAAATAGCCTAGAGCTCTCAGTCTGTTTATTTACTGATGTTTAAATCATGCCTAGAGGGGCATAATGTCAATGTCCAGGCAGAAATGCACAAATGTTGTGATTTTAAGAGGGGGAAAAAAAGTCACCCTATTTGGAACATAAATATAGTTTATGGTGCCTAATTTTATCTAACAATTTTTCTAGGATCCCCAGTAAATGAAGCATCATTTTACTCTGAGGATCCAAACCAAGAGGCCTGCTTACTGCACTATTTCTTAACAATGACCTTTTCCACATCACTATCCTATTTATAGAATGAGTAATTGTGTCTATAGAGCGCCTGACAACATATGTTAATTAAATATTTTGTTCCATGTGAAAACTACGAATGTAGGTCTGGTATTTTTTTTAATTATTATTTTTATTTCTTTTTCTTTTATTTACTATGCCCTTGCTCTGCAAATTTATTCCCAATGAGTCGCACTCCTGAATAGGATTCACTCTCCCATGAGCTTCCATGAACAACACAACCTCTTGGCCGTTAGACCAAAATAAAAGAATGGAGTTTGTTGTCTTGGCAAGGGTTCAAAGCAATGAATCTCCGAAAGATGCAGAGAGGAAGTTATGAGTTAATAAATCTAAAGATAAGATACCCTTTCATCAGGGCACCCATATCCAGCATTAGAAATGACACAGCAGCGGCTCCACCTCCACCTCCTTACCCAGCCTGCCAGGATACACAGGGGAAGAAACGTGAATTGCAGCTCGACAGTGAGGAGCGACAAGAGGACTAAAAAGCCCAGATCCATGATGCAGAGCTACACAATAGCTGTTTCTTTTAGCAGGAATGGCCATGTTCTAGCAATAGAGGCAGCATCTAATTTTCTGCCTAGTCTTTCAGTGAAAAGGCTTGTTTTGCAGGGAACTAGAAACAAGATCCAGCAGGCAAAATATGTACGTAGAGTTCAATTCACATTTCATCTCCTTAATGAACTTGGAATTTAGGGATTTACCCTATTTATTTATGAGGAAGTTGCTCATAAACTGATAAATAGGTTGATTAATTGGCAGCAAATGCCTATTGACATGGGCTCCCTTGAATTAAAATATAAGAAGGGGTAAATATGCACAGCAAAGAGATTACAGCAATAGGATTGATCATCAGAGCAACAAGTCAATCAATAGCTTTGTGAAAACCTAACAGGACTACACAGGACAGTTCAGGTTTAGTTATACTGGTGCTTCTTTCCTACACTGATGTTAAAAGGCTGCAAAGTAGAGAGGAGATGGACTACATATATGCTTTTTAAAGGCACTTTTATGCACTTCAGGGGCTGAAAAGCAAAACCTGAATACAAATGTTTCCTCTTCTACTCAATTTATGATTTAATGTAACTTGTATGCTGATGAAGACTAATAGCTTAGCAAAATAACCCATCATTTTACCATGGTACTGTGCATGACTGTATCATCCTTTCATTCTTTTCACCCACCTGTCCTGTATTTGTGTAGTTAGGTGAAGGAGTGTAAATATTCTGTGGTAAGAATTTGTCTTATTTTTCCCCCATGTAAGTTCTGAGGGGGAGTAGAGAACAATTCTGTTGATTACCCTATTTATAACATCTCTAACATCTTGGAGAGACATGAGAAAGGGTTGGAATTTGGAATTCCAAAATTCCCCTGAACACGACCTGCCCTCCACTGTAAAAAATCTAAACCAAATGAAGTATTTTTCTGTTCTAGTTACAGCCATTTGCTACAACCTCACCTAATGTCCTTCAGGTTCTGCAATGTGGAATCGGAATTGTGTGTGCAGATTTCTGCTGCAGAAGGAACCCGTTCACAGAACATTAACCAAAAATACAGAATGCTCAGGAAAAGAGTTAAAACCGATAGATGAGAGGAAAAACATTTGAGCAACAGGTAGAGGTTTACAGAAGGAACCGAGAGTACTGCTCCTTAATAGATATTTTTATAATCACTTACCTGTACTATCAATTCAGTGCTAAAATAGATGGATTTGCCTGGGAACAGACCCACTGAAGCAGGTATTGGGAGGGGGGAGGTTCTCATGGCGGGAAGGAGAATAGCTAGCTTGTTTTCCTCTACTTTTTTTTTTTTTTTTTTTTTAAACTGGTAAGTAAGTAAGTAACTAAATATAGCTCAAAGCAGCATGCTCACCCTTAGAAAATTCCTTTGAGAGAAACCAGATAGAAACCAAGCAACATCTTAGCCCAATACTGTTAGAAATAGCTACTACTACTGCCTGCCAATTTTACATGATCAGAAAAAATCTTGATAATAGTTACCTTGGGACTTTACGTGTAATAAATAATCAACTTTCTCATCCACCTAAGGTCCATTTCAAGGTTCAGTGATTCAAAAACTTTCTGTAGTTGCATGCCTTAAATATTAAGCATAGTTTAAGATCAAAACCAGACAAAGGATTGAACAGTGAGGAGTAAATGGATTTGGAAAACAGGAAATAGATTTTTATTATTCAGCACATATTCTAGAACACAAATTAATTAAATCTGTGTATTGTAGTACAAAATAGATCACATATTTGGTTTACTTCATGAAGTAAATTTAATGTATAGCATTTAAGAAGAACCAAAATACACTTTTCACCCAAGATATAAGATGAGCTTTGCATGGCTCATGAAATTGTAACTGTTTAAGACATAAAACACATTTACACCTTTACAAAAGGATACGGGATGAGTCTAAGGCACAAAACTGTGGAATTTGTTCCATTATCCTTTTGGACTTTTACAGGTTTTGTTTTTCATGATCAGTGTATGCTGTCTTCCATTCTGAAGCTTAGAGGCATGAAAGTATAATTAAAATACATCACTGGAGATGAGAAACAGACAAATTAATTGGCTTGGAAGCCTAATTTATATTCTTTAAACATTTATGAGGATGCTAAAATGAACAAAGGAATATCTCTCCAAAAGAATCATTATCACCTTCATTGTAACTTTTTATGCTACCTTTGAAAAATCTCTTGGTATCTAATCACATGTTGTAAATAATGCAGTGCTAATTATAATTTGCCACAAGGTGATGTCTCAAATTCTGGAAGGCTTCCTTTAGTGAATTCATGGTGTTAACAAGAAGAAAGACTATCTTCATAAAGCCAGTAGGATATAGGTTTGGGTTTCTTCCTTTTTTTTTTTTTTTTTTTTTTTTTTTTTTTTTTTTTTTTTTTTTTTTCTTTCCCTAAAGAAAACTTTACTACTGTTGGAAGTGTTAGAGGCTTGAAAATAATGTATGAGTGCTAAAGATTTTTCTGCTCCCTTGTCATAAACCTGCTTAGTAAATTATTTTAAGCTGCAGTATGTGGAGAAAAAAAAAAAAATCATTATTGAAAGTGTCAGTTCTAATGAAATACAGATGGCAACAACTCAGCTTTGCCTCCACAAATAACTCAAGAGTAAGCATGCACCTACCCAGCTGGGAACGGGCAGTGTCAGCATCAGGTGTGGGAGGCTGCGGGTTTGGGGGCAGCTGGACAGGACCATTCGTAATTGGGAACTGCCAGCCTGCATGAGGATGCTCAGCCCGCACCCACTGAACTGAGTTGTGGAGATGAACGTGCTCCTTTATAGCAGGGAGTACCGTTTTATACCCACTCAAAAGAGGTATAAAATACATATGTATTTAACAACACTTTCCCTGGTGAAAGTAATTAAATCTAAGTGAAGAATTGTGCCCAATACCTTTTTTTTAATTAAATGTCATTCCTCCACATCATAAGAGTTACCACAATTCACTATATTGCTGAACATGTTTTTCTTTGTACTTTTTAGGACCAATGCAACTTACAGTAGCTGTTTGGATGCTTGATTAGAGAAAGTGTTTTATCTCCTTTTAGTGCTTCATAAAACTGGATAAGAATATAAATGCAATATAGTTTATCTCCATTCAGTTGGATTTCTTACTACAGGCTCACAAATATTTGTGGAAAAAGTTTATGAACTGCTGATAGTAACACGTGTCCACTCATAAAATAAATGTTTTTATGTTTATAAGTTTTTTGCCACCTTTCTTACTACATTAAGGAAATACAAATCACTATTTACTGCAATTTGGGAAAGAGGAATGTACTATTTAGTTTCACGTTTATTGGCAAGTATATTATTGTAGTAGACCTGAGCTCATGACAGTATTTCTCCTTGTTTTTATAGCATGTTGAGATGGCCAACTATTTTTCAGTGCTTTGGCAAATAGGGCTAAATTTACATTAAACTTATTATTTTCATCAGTCTCATTCTACACATTTCTGGTCATTTTAATCACTGCAGGACACTTTTCCCAAAAAATTTCTCCCTCCTTGGCTTTCTTATGATACTATTCAACTTTTTGAAACTGGACAAAATCAGATGTCATTTCAAATATGCAGACAGTGTACCTTTTTTGACACCACTGTTTGTGCATACAGGACTTTATGTAAAATTGTTAACATTTTTTCTTTCTTTTCCTCAGGAAGCAAAGATGACTTTTATGATGAATGATGCATGGATACCACTATGCTAAGAGAAGTAAATTTCTGCATGGAAATTGTATGCAGTTGAAAATTGTGTAAAGGCAAAATTAATTAGAATACTCTTTATTACTCTTCTTCAAATTATCTGAAACCCAGCAGAGTGCCATCTAACCCAATATCCTGTTTCTAAGAAAGACCCTGAAGATAATGGTAACATATAACAATTGAATGCTATTCTTTTCCATACTACAGCTATTTTGGAGAGTTCTAATTTAGAGGTTATATTTGGATTCTCATGTGTAGTAAGTCTATGCTTGTCCTGTGGATTGTATAATAGCTCTTTGAACTTATTTATGTTTTCAGTTGTACATCACCAAAAAGAAGACACTTTACAAGTTAAACATGCATTGCCCCACAAATACTAGGTTTCTTTGTTGGGACACTGGATAATTTCACTGGGTTCCCTTATCTAGTTACAGTAGAAAAAGAATTTTCTTGACACCACTTATGTTTGTATTTAGTACATCATATTATCCACCTTCTCCTGGAAAGCTAACTCAGTCTTTGCAATCTTATTTTGCTTTCTAACTCAGATCATCTTCATTGTTCTCATCTGTACTTTTCCTTGATGCTTTCTTGCCTTTTTTTTTTTCCTTAATTAAATCAGTGCAGATTTCATCAGCTGAAAACAACGTTCTAGTTTATCCAAATTCATTCATCATGATCCTCAAACCAATGGCTTCCTGCATCTGGAGGCTAAGCATCTATGTCATAAATTATCCAGATGACAATGTCATAACACCTCTCTTTTTACTCTATTTCAATTGAGTCCTGAAACTTTCACATCTGCTCTTCGAGCTCTTAATTTATTATTCATTATGTCCTGTGATTTTTTGTCCATCTTCTTATGTAGAAAAGAATCTCAGTTCCTTCCAAATATCATAATTCTTACCTTTTTTCTTTTTTCTTTTTCTTTCTTTTTTCTTTTTTCTTTTTCTTTTTTCTTTTTTCTTTTTTCTTTTTTCTCCTTTCTTTTTTCTCCTTTTTTCTCTCCTTTCTTTCTCTTTTTTCTCCTGTTTCCCCTCTTTTTCCCTCTTTTTCCCCTTTCCCCCCCCTTTTCCCTCCTATTTTTTCTCTTTTTTTCCTCCCTTTTTTTCTCTTTTCTCTCTTTTCTTTCTCTCTTCC
>VXBL01018527.1:922196-969084 GCA_013400195.1 Aramus guarauna
GGGGAAGGTGGGCAGGAGGAGTTATTGATTCAAAGATATTATAATAAGAGTTTGTCCATCCTTCCCCTCCACAATCTGGTAACTTTTTGTGTAAATTAGGCTGCACTCTGGACATTTGAACAGACAGTTAATCAAACCCATAATGCTAGTGGTATTCTGAAGAGCAAAACCAGAGTATGATGAGTTTTCCAGGAGATGGATGCCTGCACTGAGATCATCAGAATGTCTTGGGCATGTGTACTACTTCTAAACACAAGAGGAAGGGCTGGCCATGAAAATATTTTGAGACTGTGGCCTTGTTTTTAAGGAATAGAAATCCTGGCTTAGACTGACGAATGGAGTTGCGGGTTGAACAGCAGAGAAATTGAAAAAGCCATGGAAGAGAAATCCCTAACTGAGTTAAGTCAGGGAATAGTAGTTTGACGCTGTCAGGAAAACATAGTAAAATTCACTTTGAAATCCACACATTTTGAATCTAAGACAGTGTAGGGAAAGGAAACTCAGTTTTTTTCATGGCTTATCACAGATTATGCTTCATACTTATTTTTTTATGAAGGAACTCCAAGTATACCAATTAAGAAAGACCCTAAGGATTAAAGCCTTATCCTTACAAAATTACAAAACAAAACAAAATAAACAGTCTTTTACATTCAAAAAGCCAGCAACTGTATACTATTTAGACAGACATAGTCAAAATAACTATTAAATACAGCATACAAAGAAGGGCTTAAAGTGTGTGTTGCTCCGACTGCCTCTCACTGTGCCCCTGCAAGACAAATTTTCATTTTCAGGCTTGTTTTCTTTCAGCTCAATGGCTTTCTGGTCCGCAGCAAATTCTGCACAAACCCATCTATGCCTTCTATCTCCTCTGAGGCTTGACTGTACCTCTGTTCTCTGCTTCTCTCAACAGTCTTTCAGATTTTCTGCTCAAAATGCAGTCTCCCAGGTCCTTTCTGCAAGTCTGCTTCTGCTTCTTCTCCTGCCTACCCTACCACACCATCTTTCCCAAGTGTTCTCAGCTGGTTTTCCCCAAATCAGACCATTTCATTGACTTTATTCAAAAAAGTATAATGCAGAAAATGAGAGTAAGGAATTGTGACAGATCCTTTGACGCAGTGTGAACAAAAATGCTCTACTACATGTTTAGACTCCAGTGCAATACAGATATTAGAATTATTTGATTTGGGTCCATGTTGAAAAAGTGGATTCTGACTTCAATTTAATTATGACATACATTTTACCAGTTCACCCCTAAAAAAAAAAAAAAAGTGAATAGAAAGCTTGGATTTTTAGTCGAATTCTACCAATCAAGAAGAGGTTTTCTGTACTACATATTCCTGCCTACAGCTGTTATCTCATAGTCAGGACATCTCACACTTAAAAGAGCTGTACCAACTGGCTGTCTGATGCTTTATTAGTCACATACTTCTCACTGCTATAGATACCATGAAAGAAACTAACAAGTGAAAAAGAGAAGTGTTTTAATGAAATCAGGAGAGTTTTAGTGCCCAAATGACACCATGTATCCAAGCTCTCTGAAAGAAACACTTCTGTTTTGACCAATAAACCAGAGCTCTTCTCTAGAGCTTCTGGCTTCAGCTGCAGAGCTGTAACCCCAGAGCAGAAAGCGAGATATCAGACATAACCAATATTTCAATACACAATGCAGAGAAACAACTTCAAAACAGTACTTCCTTAAGAAGTGTGCTCAGACGATTAAAAACAAACAAAACCTCATCAGGATTATGGTGCAAACAATCAAAATCCAGCTCCAAGTAATTAGAAACAATGCTTGAGTGGTAGTCTATTCTCCCCACTTTGCCTACAACCTTACCAATCTCTTCTCCTAGCACTTCAAAACACTGCAAGATCAAAATCCCCTATCTCCACTCATTTTCTTCTCCCAGGAGAAGAGTTATATATTTTTATCTATCAGTTCTGATTGGCCTCAAGCTGTAAATGTCCCTACCTGGCTTTCTATTTATAATTAGGGCAATAAGCCTCTGCTTCTCTGAGTTTGTGTCCAGTGCAGTCCAGCTGAGTTTTCTCTAAAGTCACAGAAAGCTCTAAGACTGAAAAAAGACTGCAGCCACAAGCAAACAGAAATACAAGGCAAGAGAGTCCAGTATGATATACTCTGCCGCATGGTTCGCTCACTGATCTCACTGAGGAATATTTGTTTCTGCAAGTACAGAGTAACTTGATCTGAAGTCATCTGAATTTTACAGAAGCCTTCCACGTACATCAGAAAGTTTCAGCCCAATCTGTTATCATCACAACAAGTGCAACCTGGAAGATATTTTTCTGCCTTATTACATCTGTTATTCAGTCTGTTTCTCACCTGACACAGACTAGACCATTGGGGTTTTTTCCACTGTCCAAAACCAACACTCTAATTCAGCTACTGCAAAATCTTACTTTGTTTTCTTTGCCAAACCCTAAGAGGAAAGTCACTGTTACAACACTTTGATTACTGCATCACTTTACTCAAGGAATTTCACATGAAACAGTCAAGTTTTTTAAAAAAGAAAAATGCCTCCCCTCCCCCATGGGAAGCCATAAAATAACAGTCACATAAGGTTTATTATAATGTATTATTTGAGACTTGAGTATAGCCTAAAGACAAACTTGAAAGGTTGCATATTGTCATGCATCTAGAGCTGATAAAAATGTGCTCCTATGTATGTGTGCTAAGTTATAAACTTTGATAAAAGGTAAAAATGCAGTTCTGAAAATCTTTTTTTTTATTGCATCCTGCCATCAGCAGTTTATTGATGGCTAAAATGCAGTTTATAAACAGTGAAAATGGATCTAACAAGTCATACAATTATGGTCAATCCATTTTTGTACTAGGTAAATTAAATTTGAGTTTCTAGAGAACTGCATGTTATATGTAGAATTTTCCTTTATGGACTCTGAAGGCTGTTTCATTTCTTCAACTCAGCTATTACTTTAGAAACATTTACCTCTAACAGTTAAGAAAAGAGACTCAATATCACAATATCATATTATTTTTATCAGGTAAATGTAGTCTAGAAATAAGAAGATTACATGCAGGTTGTGCCTAAACAAACCGAACAAGTTCTTGTCTTGCTATTACATCCTTATAACATAATTAATTATATAACTTAACGGAGGGAAAACTCTTAAGTAACACATTTTTTATTAGGAGAAACATGATTTCAATGCGATTTTTTCCTGATGTTTATGTAGAAATAATATAAGGTTAAGATTGAAAATTTTAGTACTTGTTACCATTTCCTAGAAGTGGAAGAGCATGGTAAGCACACTCTAAAGCTTTTACTGTGCACATAGTTCCAGGGGTTCAATAGTGAGACTCTGTGACACAACTTTATCACACAAATAGTTGCTTATTATTGTTGCAGTCCATGTCTCTGCTGGTGCAAAAGGTGGTGGTAGCCCCATGGTTTGCGATCACCGGTGGTTAACGGCCAACTCTAACAATATTAATAACCATGGAGACCGAGTCTCTTGGATCATGGTCTTAACACTGGATCATTGTACCACTCCATGCATTTGGCAATGTGTAGGATCCTTCACTTTTTAACAAAATAAATGAATACAGCCCCGTGAAGCTGAAGTTTGAACATGACAGAGGCATGTCAAAAGTGCTGAAACCATCCAATTTATAGATTTTTAAACTGACAATAATTCTTAGGTTTCACTTCGAAATGGCTTTATGTAATAGCACGTTTCATTTGCTATAGTAAAGCAAGTTCTGTGATAGCCCGTCTCTAAGTTCTCTACCTTGCTGGGTCTTGTGTTTGTTTTTTTTGTTTTTTTTTTTTTTTCCAGTTTGATTACTGTGAAATATGTTAGTAAGCCAAAAAATGCTAGAACTTTTCTTTCCTTATAATTTTATTTTATGAGAATTTCCACACTAAGCATTACCATTTTTGTTCCTGTCAATAACTGGCAAAATTTCCTTTAGATAAAATAAAATTAAATAATATTTAAAACAAAACACTTCTCCCTATCTATTGTCACCTAATGTTTAAGGAAAAAAAAAAATCAAAACCACAAAACAACAAAGTCTTGTTGAACTACATTTTTGTAGCAGACTCTATATCTTTTTGTGGTTTTAACTCACTGGCAATATTTAACAACCATTTTGACACATTATATTTCTCTACACCAAGGGCCTCTAACCCCATCTTGTTCTGCTGGCTGTCTCTTGCAGTGTTATACTTTAGATTTGTGTAACTTGCACCTTTTTTTTATATATTATTATTTGCCTTGAGAGCAAACTAGTTTTGTAGAGCCATAAACTGCCATTTCACTTCATATTCAGACTTGATTTGTATTCAGGGCTAAGCAGCATTCAGACCCAATATATTTGAAACGTTCCAAGGGAACAAAAATCCCATTCTCAGGTGTGTTTGAACCGAGGACCTGGGAAGTAAGCCCAGATTTAGTGTTAAGTGCACTTCTGTTTGATGTGGGAGGAATGAGATGATGTAATCTTGCTTCTCATGTTGCCGTTGCTGGTACAAGTATACAAACTTGCACAGAGGACTGGCACTATAGAAAACTTCCCCACTGTTTGTTCTGCTACCCACACAGGGAATTTATGAGATTCTGCCAATCCCAGGAGGGTCCTCATCTTCACTATACTGTGTAAGTGCCAGCTGAAGAGCCACTGAGCGCATTGTCCCATTCTGGGTGCAGCGAGAGCGTCTGGTTCAGGTGCCCATGGGGAAGACAGGCAGGCGTGGGAGATGAGAAGTGGCCACACTGCATCATGCCACTAGCTTGTTTTGCAAGCTGATGTGATTCATGCACTTTCAGAAAACTTTAGCTGGGCTTTTTCTAAGTTCCTTGGGAGAAACACTTCATTGCTGGGAAAAGGCAGCAAAACACATGCATCTGCAGAGTATTGGCTGCCTATGGGCATTCTTTCTTACCTTTTTTTATTTTCTCTGTGAAAGACATGGTTCTCCACCATATTCCCACATCCTCCAAATATAGCAAAGGCTGTGAAATGCTACATATAGCACAATTGCATAATTGAAATAGTCAGAAGTGGCAGGTATTTTTATTCTGGCATGCAGATTGATCAGCCAATCCACAAATTGATTGAACATTGCAGGCACAGAAGTTGAGATGAACACCAGGACAGACTCCATAAATGAAAGAGCCTCAAATATTCCCATTTCACAGGAAAAGTCTATTCATAACATGATTGGTTTGCAGTAGAAATTTGAATTACACACTAGAAAGATTGATATGACATATAGAAAACACCTGGTGTCTTTTTGTCATCACCAATATCAGAGTTTAGGATCTTGACTGCTATGAGGTAGGACAAATAAGAAACTATGTCAACTAGACTTAAGGAGGGACTGTCAGCAGAAGGAGTTTGAATCTATTAGACAAGTTACTTCATACAGTTACTATTAAAGAAAAACCTCAAATGTAAGGTAAGTTATCAAGACAACTGACTTTGTCCTCTTTTGCCTCTGGTGACCTGCCACGGTGACATTCACTCAAAATAACCATGAGCCTTGTTAGAATTACCAGGAGAAATAGGGTATTCTTGCCTGCACCTTTGCTTGGAAACCTCTATAAAGAATTATGTTTCTGTAAATAATTATTTAGACTCCTGTAAGAAGTACAACTGGCATCAATTTTTTCAAATTTTTCTTAATATAATACAAGAGGACAGTGATCCATGGCTATGTTCCCTGTGTGTTAGCACTGTACAGACAAACAGAACACAACCACTAAGGCAGGTGTTACCATAAAACTTCCCTTCCTGACTTTCATGCAACCATGTAAAAAACCCAACTCCTTTCACAGTTATCATGGCTCTAAGGACAATATGTAATGTCTTCTGTGTGCTGCCTATCCATACTCCCAACTGAGACCAAAGAAAGAAAATTATTTTTCTCCCATAGAGAGGAGAAAAACCACCCTCCTTTAGGGATACTATTTGTTGTAGTGATGTACAGATAGAGGCTTTATCTTTTACTTTTCTTTTTAGTTTTCATACTTTAAGTAAGTTCATTCAAAACCCTTATGAAAAAGCCTTAGGCTTAAATTTGGTTGGATTCTTTTTTTGTTGTTGTTTTGGTTTGGGTTTTTTTGGTTTTGTTTTTGTTTTTGTTAATTTGGTCCGTTTTCTTTCATCCTGAGTCTTGCCCTTCCAGTCTGTGAAATGTCTGATACAGAGCCCAAATTAATTGTCAAATGCATAGATTATCTTTGTACATCTTGGAAGAAAAATACATTTTCAGATGTTTGCCCTTGATAGCTGAAGTTCTATTAACAGCTGTGAATTGAACATTTTTGAAACAGTTATGCAAATGAATTAGACATTTACAAACACAGACGTGCAGGTCTGTGTAGATCACCCTCTTCTTAACAAAGCCAAATACTAACTTTCATACCTATTTATAATCAGATTTTTTTTTCACCTTTAATTCCCAAGCTGTGGCACCTCAGAGCAAAGTAATTTACTTTCTGGTGGAAGAGTTGCAAATTACCACAAAGTAAGATAGTGTATCAAGGAAAACTCTATAAAATGTATCATAACATACCCATATATTGGGTCTCAGAGGGAAAAAGGAGGGAGTACAGCAACATTTTTACATTTGTACATAAAAATGGTGCATTTTCTCATTGACTCGCTTCAGTAGCCATTACTGCTAAAGGTTGCAGACTCATGTTCACACCTCTTTGTCAGAAGCAGCTGACTCAAAGGTAAATGTTTGAGTTGTGAGGAAGGAGGCAGGAAAGGAGACCCTTATGTAGATGTAATTTCTAGGAGTTTCAGATGAAACAGATCTCCAAAGTTACATGATGAATACAATCCCCATTATGCTGATGTACTTTTAACAAATGTGTCTAGGCTTTAAACAAGAGTCGTCTTAATTTTTCTTGTCAGTTTATTTCTGTAAGCATCCTAACCCTTACTAGCAAGTGTTTCCCTTCCACAATATTCTGATCCAAGTCTTCTGTCCTCTTTTCTTCTTTATTTGAAATGTTGACATCCACAGTGCAATCAGAACAATACTGTCTTGGTTCAGTGCCAAGGCAAGAGTACAGCTTGTATTTTGGACTCTAGTCCAGCATTCTACTTTTACCTGGGGCACCCTTGTTTCCAATATACTAATTTCTGTAGAAGCTCCTATATTTTTAAAAATTCCCCTCATATGGTCTTATGAAATACCATAGAAAACATCCTCTGTTCTGCTCCCTAAAGTCCAGTTCATTAAAGAATGTAATTTACTCCTGTAGTTGAAGCTGGGACTGGAGAAGGAAGTCTGATTTCTAGTTTTTGTTTTTAATTCAAAATTCAGTTCACTTCCAGGTCAATCATAATTAGGTTGTGTATTAATGTTCTATTAGTTTATTAAAATAACATTTGTATGCAAAGCACACGACAATTCTATCAGTCCCACTTGATGTTAGACAGTGGGCTTTATGCTAAAAAAAAAAAATACTACTTATTTCATACCACATTGAAGAACACAGCAGAATACCCACTGACAGTAGTTAAGTCCAGAATTCCACCCATTGCACCTAATCTATGATTGTCACACCTTTTTGTATCTTTGTTTCATTTATTATTTCATTCAACAGTAAGGTAACCAGAGCTCAACTCAGTCTGAAGATTCAAATTGACTTCAGAAAGAATGGCGTTTGATCCTCGGATTCAACTATATGTATGCTTTCGTTGAGCAGAAATGCTCTCCAATGCAATTACATTTTCAAGGGGAACTTTGAGATTCTGCCAATGCAATTACATTTTCAAGGGGAACTTTGAGATTCTGCCTTATATAGTGTACCCCATTTTCCACATCCTACAAATCTGTTCATCCTGGTGGGTTCCTTTTTGTTTGTCTTCATTTATAAGGTTGACAACTGATACCAACAGATGTCATTAGTGGACACAGAAATGTGAATTGGTATCAAATTTATCTGAGAATTTGTCTGAGAGTTCTGCTAAAAACAGGAATCAGTAAGAAATATACAGAGACAGTTTGCTTTCCCTCAATAGTTTTAGTTTTTAATTGAAGGGTTTAGGTGGTAAGCATGTTTGAATCTGCTATCAGCATAAATTTCAAATAGACACATGCTATGAATTTACATTGGGGGCTCCAAGATGCTCTTGTGGAAGATGGCTCTTAATATTCCAGAGCTGTTGTTGGGCAGTTCTTTACATTATTATGATGAAAGAAATCAGACTGAAAACATTTTCTTTCCTGGCTTGTCATACAAGATCTTCATCTGTGGATAAAATATGATTACAACCAATGAAATGTTACAGGGAAACAGGCAATGAGACCTTACAAGCACATACACATGGCCCACCTTCCATTTTCAGCTATTACTTCCATGCTGTGGAAACCACAGCTAAGGACTCTCTAGCATAGCTAAAAGCTTATAGCAATACTATCTTGATACTACATGGTGTCACAAGTGCCAGAGGAAAGCCATATACATAGAGAACCGCAACTGTGACTTCTGCAGCTTTTCATTTTTGTAAAAATTGGACTAGTATATTTTTGCAAGACTGTTTCATCAATTATGCCTGAGTAGTGCTGTAAGTTAAGGGCTAATATTAGGGGGAATGTAACCAAGCAGATTTCTTTTCCTAGTCTCAGAACAGAGCTCTTTCTTTTTTCCCACTACTGACAATATTTTTCCTGCCCTGATGAACATAAAATCAAGCTTTTTTTCCCCTCTTCCTTCCCCTCAGAAAGGATCCTTTCCTCTGTATGAAGCAATGTCCTCTTTTGCCCAATATTCTCATAAATCAGGGATTGTTCACCTGGTGAAAATTACTATAGTACATAGTCTAATCTTTAAAAAGGTATTGTTTATGGGCTTTGGATTACCTTAATTGGTTAAATTTCTGAGAATCAGATCATTTTTGACCAAAAAAGCTACCAAAGTTGAATCCTTTTTCACCAGATCAGTAGAATGTATCATCAGAGTTGCAACTAATAGTTTGCCAGTTGTTGTTAACTTTTCATTCTTTTCTAAATCCTCACACTAAAATGTATGTTCTGAACTGATTTACACAGATGTTCTAGGGAAGAGATACTATAGGATGTATCAATCAGAATCAATTTATAAGAAGAATTTTTTTCCTTGTCAATTTTTCCATGCTTTCATAGATCATATAGCCCAAAAGCTGATATGAGATTTCTTTTTCCTGGCTATGATTACTAATGTATTCAGTGTGTTCTCTTTATGCCTAGCATAATGAAGGAGTCGCACATTAGTTCAATATTGAAAGAATTACATTATTGAGCTCATTTATCAACCGGAAAAAGCATATTATATTGATTAAAACAGAGTAGTTAGGTGTTTTTGTGATAGAAAGGAGAAAACCTGAGCTTGAAACAGAAAATTATTATTCTATAGGTTATTCCAAATAGAAAATTGACCTCGATTCATTAAGCTATATAAGTCAAAATATGCATTCCTCAACTTTTGACCTGACCTTACTGACAAAAATCTTAGATGAATGTTCAGAAGAAAATGTGACCACAAATCAAAAGGAAAAACCGCTTGGACAGGAACTGTGCATTGCTCATCATAATTCAGTTCACACTATTGTCATAAAGGTAAAAAGTGTACGTGTGGGAGCAGAAATAATAACAGTGGGAGAAGAAGAAATAAAAAGGATTCAAAAAGATATAGGCCAGATTCTCAACTGATGTAAATTTGTCTATCTCCACTTGAACAACAGAAATCAAGCTGATTTACACCACTTGAGTTGCTCATTTCATTACAGGTTTGGTGAAATGGTTGCAGAACTTCCTGCTAACTCCCTCTTACAGTGCTGTACAGTTGGACTATGATGGCAGATGCTGCATTTTTTTCTTGAGCACAATCTCAAGTAGAAGAATAAAATGTTTATAATTTTTATTATATTAAATTCAGGTGGGTTTTGAGGTGATAAGTGGGTAACACAAATTAACCAGAATTCCCCATCTTGGCTACTACCCAGGAACAAAGTAATCTAAAGTAAGAAATCCAGACTTTTTTGAACACACTTTAAAAAAACAGTTACCATTTGCAAAATCTCAATTTCTGACCTTTTAGAAATGGTTTCCAGAGATTATGAGAGCCCTGTTGAACCTGCTGGGAGGTTTTCAAAGTCTGGAAGGAAGCCCTAATATAGGTCCTGTAAAACTGAGTCTTCCATGATTCAGAGTAAAATGTTAATGGAAATCGATAAGAACAGTGAAATAGTAGTGATTACTGGTCAGTGTTACAGGCTTATGGGACTATGATAGCTAAGCTGTTTTCACACCTCAGGAAGAAGAGGAGTATTTAAAAACATAAACATAAAAATATAAGATTGATTTATATTGAATTCTTCAGGCAGTTAATTGCTCATCAGAAATACAAGATAAAAATCTATGTTGAAACAGCTTCTTTTTGGAACATTGGAGAGAAAGGGGGAAGCACTAGTATTTTGACGTACTGAAATGTACATTACTACTTTTTTTGTATCTCGTGAAGAAAAATAGCTCAGTCATTTCACCTAGGAAAGTGGATCACTGTGTTTGTCCACTACTGTTATCCTCTGCTTATTCTGAAAGGAAACTATTCTTAATGCACCATAAATAGTAATTTCACTGACATGACAGAGTATTACAGCACTACAGAAGTCATTATGTTCCTTAGTGTGAATGATCTGCAAAGTAGGAACAAATTCTGGTTTCTTCCATTGACATAAATGCCTCATAATTCCACATTTAGTGGGTTTACTTCTAAGTTCACCTGTGTAACTGAGACAGGAATCTGACTTGATGAAGTTCAGAAGTAGAGCTTAATATGATGGATCATAAAGACGTTAATTATCCCCCTATCAAGGAGCACACCATAAGCTTCTGGTATATACATTGTGATGGCTCCTGTATTATTACACCTGCCTAATCAGGTCAAGAAAAAACCTGTACGAGAGTCCCAATCAAGAAATAAACACAGTTTAAATGCAAACACATCTATGGCATATTGTAATATCTTTCTAGTTTGTCAATAATACAAGCTGTGAGAGCCAAAGATCTGCTGGTTAAAGAAAGCCCTAGTCTGTCATAAATCCATAGGTTATGATAGCTCCAATAGAGACTTAAGATTTTTTTCTGTCAAAAGTCAGTGTATCTAATTGCTCTTTTTCCAGTTTTGAAATACCTTTGAATAGTATACACAACACAGATTAATAGCCTTGAAAACCTTTACAATTTTGTGCTAATGAGCTCAACACTAAGTACACAAAATTCATATATAAACACTATTGTTGAAGCATAAAGTTTCTCACTAAGGCAGGGAGCTGCATGGAATCATGTTGTTGTAAGTAGTTCATTTTGTCTCTTGATGGTACAATTGTATTCTTATTTATTTTTTTACTTTTTTAAACTGTAGATGTAGCTGTGCTAGCCTATGATCCATAGTTCTACTTCCTCTCATTTTACCCATATAGACTTTTTAACCATGTACAGAAAAAAACAGATTAAAATGTCAACAGCTGCTATTAAAATAGTTTAAGGTCTTTCACAGCCCTTAAAAATAAAATATCTTCTTACTATCAGTTCCAAAATCTATATCAAATTCTCCTTCCTGAATTTTCTGATTTATGGCTCATTTTGAGTGTGACAGACACTAAAACTGTCTCAATGCTTGTATTTCATAATAAACACACACTGTATTTATCTGTTTTTCATAAAGGCAGTGGCAGAGGAGAAGAAAGGTTGCCTGCATACGGCCTCCTGTCTGTCTCACAACCTGCACCTCTGGAAAGTGGAGGTCGCTCTGTCGCTGTGAGCTGCAGGTGTGCCAGATGTGGCAGCCTTTAGGTCGAGGCAGAGCCAAAAAGGAGCTTGGAGGGAAAATGCCGAGACTGGGAGAGGCTGGCAGCCTGCGACCGGCCCTCGGGGCACAGGGAAGGAGATCCCCTCGGGGCTGCCTGTGTGCGACAGATTCAGCCTCCGAAAATGTTTAATGCTGCTCAACTAGAAAGCGCGGCAGAAGGAAAAGATGCAAATGGCAAGGATACAATAACCATTCCCTTTAATTTGTCTCAACTAGTAGATCAGTGGTTTTTGACATTTAATGAGCTTCTTCAGCCTAATTTATTCATTTGTGTTCTGGCTTTAAGACACTGAAAAACCATTGATGTGCTCACTTCAAGGAGAGAGAATAAGGGGTCCCTCTCATGGGTTTGGCCAGCTTGAGGTCCTGTTCTGCTCAGGAGAAAGAATTTGCAAATTTGTGATATGCATTGTCTTCCCTCCTGGCAGGAGAGATGTATATTTTCAAAATAGTAGAGCAATCAGCTTTTGAATTATAAGGATTCCCTGACTTTGTGTGCTACATTGTTACATTGCCTCCTAATAATGGTTTGGGGTCATGTTTCTTTCCATAAATGTGTCCAGATTGATCAAACTCAGCAATAATAGTAATGACCCATTACTACTAGGTGATATCTGTACAGAGCTAACAACACATTGGAATCACAAGCTAAAGAGAGGTTATGTATAAGCAATGTATATATAAAACCTGAGTGCCTCAGCGGTCCTTTGGCAGGGAAAAACTCAGCAAATTGCATCCCCGCGCAAGGTGCCCAAGCCTCAGATGTAATTCCCTACATCATTTCTGTAGTCCATTTCCCTGGCAGAGAGGGGATCGCTGTTAAGCACCTGAGACAGCTAGCTCCAGAGAGAACTTTCAGAAACATTTACAATTTTAACCCCAAAACCTAACTTCAAGAATATTTAACCTTTGGAAAGAGAGTCATCAACAGCATCCAGCACTGAGGATAATCTTGCAAGAAAAGGTGTTATTGTGAACACTGCATTCTTAATTGGTAGCTCTTATTGGGACTGTGGGTGAGAGGTGCTAAGCAGTAACAGCAGTAACAAGTTGTTAAGATTAAGCTAAAACTGTATGTGATATTGTTAACCTTTGTCTCTAGATGGTGCCTCAAATAATAAGTCTAGCCACATTTCTTCATTCTCTTTTTCTATTGAAACGAAAGTACTAGGAACAAAACGTGGGTGAAAAGAGTAAGTTCGCTATTCCCTTGGAAAGATTAAAGCCAAACAAAGCAGAAACAACTTACCAAGGATGTATTTAGAGAACCTGGGGAGCTGGGGAACGTCTCTTGCCATGCTGAAAAGGGCCAGGTGGGCAGGTGCCAAATGTGACAAAGCAATTCTCTATGGCATGCAGAAGCCAACACCTTTTCTGAAGAGAGTAGTTTCCCCAGAGTCATCCAACAAACCTGGGAAAAACCTGAGGTGTTACAGTAAAATATTGCTTTTGTAAAATAAAAGAGATATTTTGAATTGCTGAGGCTAAACAAATTTATCTTAAAAATTACTAGCTTGGGCTTCATTATTTAGAAGGAAAAAGGAAACAGTGAATGAGATGCTAGTCTGAGTCCCTGAGTCCCTTACAGCTAATTCAGAAACATGTTTCACATTCTTTTTCCATGCCTTAAAACAGTGTTCTGTATCGGGTCAGACCTAAGGCCATCTAACTAGTTATCCTATTTAGAACAGAGGTAACATTAAATGCAAGTGTAACAATTGGCAAATAAATATCCTCCCTGGCTTTAGCTGTTTTCAGCTCAGGGACTTTGTAAGCAGCAATAGTGGTTTGTTTTTTTTTTGTTTGTTTGTTTGGGTTTTTTTTGCCATGAACTCTTCTGATTTACTTCTTAATCCATATAAACCTTAAACATCTATAACATACTTCAGTTGGCAGCTCTACAACTCAGCTAGCCTTTGCATGAAGAGCCTCGTTCCATTTGTTTTGAGTGTGGTTTCTCCTACCTTCATGTGGTGCTCTCAAAGTTTTGAACCATTGATCTCTCTCCAGCCTCACCATGCCATACATAATCCTATGGATCATTGCCATAACTCCTCCCAGGTGTCACTGCTCCACACTGCAGTGTCCCAACATTATCATTTGTCACACAAAAGCCACAGCATATCTTCAGTTGTCCTGGCTGCCCTCTTCTGTACCTTCCCAGTTCTCTATACCATTTTGAAATGGGAGCATGAGTACTGAATGCAACATTTCAAGATGCATTCTAAACATCAATTTATACCAGTGGCATATTAAAGTTTTCTGGTTTGCTCTCTCTCTTTTTTTTTTTTTTCTCCCCTAATAATTCCCGGCATTTCATTCACTTTTCTGACAACTATCAAGCACTGAACTGGTATATTCATGGCACTTGCTACCCAATCAAACATAATCCCTGCTGTTAACAGGATTATGAGAGATAACTTTACTCCTGCAGGGAACGCTAAACTCAGGAAACTATCATTTTATGTGTTAAGCTAGAATTATTTTTTCCTATGTGTATCACTTTGCATTTATTTGCATTGAATTTTACCACCTATTTTGTTCCATTCTCATGAGGTCCTTCTGCAATTCCTTACAATCAAGCTGCAGTGTTTGTCACCACATTGTTTGCTTCCTTTTGCAGTTTATTTATCCATGTGTTAAACAACATGGGTTCCCATCAAGGTCCCTTAAGAACTTCACTTGTGATTTCTTTCCACTGCAAGAACTGACAATTTACTCCTGCCCTCTGTTTATTGTCCTGTATTTACCCATAAATACTTATCCATGGGAAGATTTTCCCTCTTATGCTCTTTAACCTATTAATATTTTTAACTATTACATTATTTAAACCACCCCAAAACTACGAAATAGAAACAAGCTATAAATCATGACTAACACAGACCTTTAACAAAGTTTTGATTTTATCAGAAGTCTACTGCTGAGAATCAAACTATGGTTTTTCCAAAATGGAGGTGCATCCTGACTTGACTTACGCCAGTGGAAAACTCAAAGATGATGGCAACTCAGGCACATAGAGCTAAGCCAGCTTTACCCTCACAGGTTTGATTGTGGTGAAAGGGCTCAGTGCTGACTGATGAAGTTGATAACCACTCACCTTCTCAGGAACGTTACGTTTCAAGCTATTTGGGCTTGAAATGTAGAAATATTGAATGGGTACTGCAGACAATCAGTTTACCAACAGCAAAGAAATTCATTAAGAGTTAGTGATGATCTGTTGTTTAGCAGTTCATGGTAAAACCTGAGATGCCTATGGAAGGAAAACATGGGTTATGTCTAAGCAGACAAAAAAAACATTTAATTTAGTTGCTTGAGAGTAGTTCTTCAAAGCATTGTCCTGATTACTGCATATTTGCAGAACTGAATGGCAAGAACAGTGGTGACTGGTTTATGAAGAGGAAAGAGAGAGAACTGTTTGCCCTACTCAGTTTTTATACTGCCCTCTTTCTGCAATTTCAGGTTTAAAATATACCTCTTTCATGCTTGGCTACATCTGAAATCAATTTGCTGACATTTTTTCATTGGCTGAATAACTTTATAACTGAGATCTTTAGCTCATTATTTTCTGGTCTAGTTAATACCTATGACAATACCTCTGACTGTATTTGTTTCTTGTTCTTGTGCTAGAATTTTCACTGAACGTCTGTAAAATAAGTTGAAAGTATATTATGCTTTCAGCTTCATCAGTGTTTAACAAGAGTTGAAATTCAGCTTTAAACAAATCCAAGATTATTTTTTTTTTAATTCTTGAAGAATCTTTAAATTTAGATAATTATGATGAAATCATTGCCATTTATTTTAAATAGTCTTTGGAGATGAGCTTGTATTTGTGAGTTCAATGAGGACGTTGTTTAGCCTCTAACAGGTAACTTTGTTAAATATAAACATTTTTCCATGGTTAAGAAATGTAAATTGTTTTGACATTAATGTGTACTGGTTGCATCAAATGATTTTGGTATATTCTACCTCCAAGCTTATATAACAAAGAGGTCAGAAAATTGATTCACTCTTGAAATGTAAAATCATGCAGCAAAACATGCAATATTCACAAGTATAGATCTCAGAGGAGATTTGAGGTGTTAAGCACTGAAAATATTCCCTTAAAGGAAGTCTGTTCTTTGGGATAGTGGACATTCAGGGGTTTACGATATGCTATTCAAGCATGAGCTGATGTGTCATCAGGAATGACAACTTGTAGGAAGGGTGGTGAGCAGAAATACTGATGGAGATAGTAAGAACTGAAGCAGCTGACAAATCTGTTGTGTAGGAGTGTCTGATTTTGGTGTCAACTTTTTACTAATGAATCTGAGTTACTTAATTGCTCAGCCCGTGAAAGAGCAAGACTCCAAGCATGGCAATACAGCCACATGTCAGACTATGAACCACTTATATACGTATTACCTAAGGATTATCACCAAGGTACCAAAACCAGGGTAGGTGACTTTCTTTTATGTAAACAGCACTCCAGAACCACATCCAATTAATGGCTCTGGTGAATGGTAAAGATGTCGTATCTATGGGATATGAACATATCAGAATGAACACTCCACGCATATATTTAATAGTGTGTGGTACACAGAGTGAATGATATTCCCTAGAGCTACGAGGTATGCAAAAGTACTTCATTGCTTGTGAATATCGGTAACTCTAAGAGTAGTATTCACTAAAGGTATGGTACAGCATTTGTTTCTTCCTCAGCCACAAAATCCCTGAGTACTTTTTGACCTCTGACTGTCATATAGAAATACAGCTCTTATGATCTGAAGATCCAAAGCAAAACAACATGTCCTGCCTGAGCAAAAAGGAACAGGCAATGTTTTAAAATTCCCCATGTGTGACAGATCTGGATGCAGTGGGGATGCAGGAGCAGCCCAGCAGCATGACATCTTTTGCACCATGGCACATGGAGAACAGCCTGCAGTGAACATATGGGCGACCAGGTAGAATAGGTACTAGGTAACCCATCTGGTAAATCAACACCCTGCTCCATTTGAAGCTTCCCCAACCATACTGCCAGTGAGAAAAACCACAGCAGTGCCTCCAGAACTTTCTCCTCTTCAAAAAAATGGACGCATCTTCGTTTGGAGACTATTAACTTCAATACATATCTTCCACAGCCTAAAGAGTGAGTCACAGATAATTCCTGTGCTCCTGTTGAACAGAAGTAAAGGGCACCACTGAGAAAGAAAAATGTGTGCTAAATCTAATGGGCAACAATGACATGTGGTCAGTAAGAAGAAATAAAAAAAGCAAGCTACCCCATTATGTATAATTTATGAGCAAAAAAGGAACTAAGTTAGCTGATTTAATTTCAGTTATTTGCTTATAATTTAGGAGACTTTCTAATAACTCAAACTATTGTGAAGATAACAATTTGGAGCACAGTATAGATTAATTAACATTAGTACAAGTCATATGCTATGTATCTTTCTGGTACTTGCAAGGATGACAATATTTCTATGAGATTTTGACAGATGATTTTACAGCTCTCAATGGACATGTTTGACATCCAAATGGAACTATCACCTATTTAAATTGCTCATGTTCTCAAATCCTGCGTTATTTTCTGAACACATGGTTGGTAGGTTTTGTTTGTTTGTTTTTATTCTGCAATCATTAAACATACCACAGATTACAGAATTTAGAGACAGATAGAGTGTGTTCTTACTGTAATTGCCAGCTGGGTAGGAGATGCTTTGAAATTAATTTCTTATTTTCAAGACAGAAGAAAATAATACTTTTCAGTTGCTGAGACTTTGATATAAGTTCAAATAGCCAGTAATAATAAGGGTAGTCCTTAGCACTGAGGAAAAACTAATGTAGGGAATCAGAAATGGAGCAGCTGGAAAACAGTGCACTCGAGTAAAGAACAAGCTCCTAAGAGGCCCATAGCCTATGAGAAGAAAAATTATAGCAAGCCTTATTGGTCAGCAATGGCAAGAGGCTAGGAAAAAAAAAAAACAAAAAACAAAAACCAACCAACCAACCAACCAAACAAAAACAAAAAAATCCCACCAAACAAAACTCTAAGAAAGCTTTATTGATGACAAAAACAGGGGTATTATTCTTGGAATGAAAGCTCTGGCTTAAAATAGCTCCAGTGTGTATCTGAGTCAAAATGGAGAGACAAACAGAAGAAAACAATTGTTCCTAGTTGTATTTAAGATCTACTGATCTTTGACTAATTTATAGCTCTCCCTTCAAGTAGGAGAGGATTTTTTCTGCATGGTGTAAGTAAAGCAGTGTTCTTAATATCAGAGTGATTTTATACTATGTGTTCAGTGATTCATCTGATGTTTGCTTCTGCTAATATATCTGTCATGGTTTAACCCCAGCCAGCAGCTGAGCACCATGCAGCCTCTCACACACTCTCCCTTGCAGCGGGATGGGGAAGGGAATGAGAAGAGTGAAAGTGAGAAAACTCATGGGTTGAGATAAAGACAGTTTAATAAGTAAAGCAAAAGCCATGCACACAAGCAAAGCAAGACAAGGAATTCATTCACCACTTCCCATGGGCAGACAGGTGTTCAGCCATCTCCAGGAAAGCAGGGCTCCATCATGTGTAACGGTGACTTGGGAAGACAAATGCCATCAACTCCAAACATCCCCGCCCTTCCTTCCTCTTCCCCTAGCCCCTTATATGTTGAGCATGACATCATGTGGTATGGAATACCCCTCTGGTCAGTTGGGGTCAGCTGTCCCAGCTGTGTCCCCTCACAGTCATCCCACTGGTGGGGTAGTGTGAGAAGCAGAAAAGGCCTTGGCTCTGTGTAAGCACTGCTCAGCAGTAACAAAAACATCTTTGTGTTATCAACATAGTTTTCATCACAAATCCAAAACACAGCCCCATACTAGCCACTATGAAGAAAATTAACTCTATCCCAGCCAAAACCAGGACAATATTTCATATATATGTATATATATATTTACTGAGTATTTTTCTTTATTTTGTAAGATAATTCAGATGTTTGTCTTTATTATATACACACACAATATACATATATAGCTATGACTGCAATATAAGTGGTAGAAATAAAGAGGGAAAAAAACAAATACATTTTGAATTCATTAAAAAGGTCTCACATGCATACTTTTTGTAGAATGAGCAATGAATAAATTCTTCCATATTTGATTACTGCTTATTAAGTACAATTTGTATAACAAAATAAATTAGCTTGGACTGTAAAAGTTATTACATTTTCCTTAATAGTGAGAAAATACCAGACAAAATGTATCTATGTAAAATTATTTTTACCTCTTTGTGTACTCATCTTATGCTTTGAATGAGCTTAGGAGGCAGAGGGAAAGTGGGTAAGAAGAGCATGCGATCAGGTAACTGAAAGCTGTTTCCCGATACCCAGAGTGACACAATTACACTTTTACAGAAAACTCTAAATATGTTAGTGCCTTATTTTGGTGTGATTGACTTTGCTATCAAATTATTATCTTTTCCAATTTAGCCTTTTTTTATAGAGCTTTCAATGAGTTGAGCTAAGGACTTTCATTAAGGGGAAGGGTTAAAAATAAATATACATAAATTTGGTCTTCAACTTTGTCGATATTCAGACCTTAACTTGGATGAGATTGTGAGCAATCTGATTTAACTTTGAAGTTAGATCTGCCCTGAACAGAGGGTTGAACCAGAGGACCTTCAGACATCCCTTCCAGCCTCAATTATGCTGTGTTGCATGATAATAGGTCCTGCCTGAACAATACCAAAGAAATGAAGATCATCTTTTTTACCTCTCAATTTGCAGAACTTATTGTGTTGATTATCATCTGCATTTTGTTATTGGTACTGGGTAAAGTAGAGTGTGTGGTGGGGGTGAAGGATGGGATGGAGAAGAGGGACCACTGGATTTAGGGCTCAAATGATTAACTAGGAATAGACCAATTTTTCCCACTTTCATATCCATCCTTGTATTTGATCCCAGTGCTTCCCTCCATGCCATGTTTAAGGTTGTGGATTAGAACTGAAAGGCCAATCAGAGTCTCTCAGCCTTCCCTTTTCTTACATCTCTTCCTCAGCCACTGATGTATTTCTAGTTCATCATTTGCCATTGTCACTGTTGCCAAGGCGCTGGAATCAGCCCAGTCCTTAGATTAGAATGTTCATGTTCAATTATTATCTTGGTCAGTTTGCTACATCTTTTCTGAGGAAATAAGCTACAAAAAAAAGAAGTCTTAGCTTTCAGCTGATTTTATCACAACTGCACCTGAGCAGAATGGCAGGGGAAAAGAAAAGATACTTCTCAAACTCCAGGGATTTTTCCACATTCAATTTCAGATACCGATGTCAAACGTTAGAGATGTCAGAACTTCTCAAAAGATTCCTCAAAATCATTTATAATGAACAATGTCAAGCAAACTTATCAGAAAGCTATTACCAGAACACTTGATAGTCTAAATAGTCTAAATAGACTAAATAGAAAAGATAACCAACATCACTAGACAAGCCATGAGATGTGTAAATTGTGATTCGTAGCTAGACAGTCTTGGTATGTTCATACATGCAAATACACACACGCATGCACAAACTTGCATACAAGAAAAAGATAATATTCCCTAAACCCAAGTGAACAATTATTTCTATAAGACTCCTACATAATTTTCTTACAAAATATGAAATAGTTGTAGAAATTTTTCAAAAAACAGCACAACAGGTGAGAATGTGAATGGGAGTTTACATAACACAGAACTTTTATATAGGAGTAAAAAAGATGGGCTTTCCTGTAAACCTCAGAAGATTACTTAAAATACCATTGCATGATAAATTACCTACAGAAGTTATGTAACCAGATTTGTTGGTAGTCCTGAACCACAGTATGAAAATATAAAACTCCATGTGTTACTCTACAGAGCACTGGTCTGAGAAATCTACTGATCCTTTTAGACTTACAAATTGCATAGCAGTAACTTCAATAGTTAATAATAGTAAACTTCATTATCTGTAAGTCTATTTATCACTACTATTAGCAAATGTAGTTCATTATAACAAATAGAAGTAAATATTATTTGTAAAGGTAATTTAGAAAAAACAGATACTTTCTATAGTAGCCTGCTTTATACCAGCCTGTGGTAATACCACCTCTACCCATTTTATACAGTTGGATAAGCTTTTGAATTGTGCACGTATGGAAGAGCACCAGCTGATTAAATGTTGTCTTTGCCACAGAATGTTGTGCCATGGCATTGTGCAGCACGGGAACCAGTGAAATATTCCAGCATCCGCTATTTGGCTTCTTTGGTTGAACACTATATGTATGTATAGGTATGTTTGTGCCTATGTAGGTAAATGTAGACATGTATACAGGTGTATGTACATATGTACATTTCCCTTATATGACCACCCCCTGGTGGGAACTTTAGACATCAAGACGCAGTTGTGTTCCCTCTAGTCTTTGGTCACAACTAATAGCAAAGCCCACGCCAACCCAGCCTTCTGCCTGTTGTTACTGAGTGACTGCTCTCTCCAGCTGCCTGCGTAAAACTGACCCTGTGGTTATATTCTCTGCTGTGTGGGAGCTGACAAACTTTTTAGAGTCTGGTAACTAAGCTCTATTGACTCAAGTGTCAGAGAAATTATTTAGCATTTTTTAACTTGCTGATTTTTTTTCATTACTTGTTATAGTCAGTTGTGCAGTCAAGGTTTCACTTGCATGAGCTGGTTTTTTTTCAAAGTCTGCTGTCATAAAAGGTTTTTCTAACAAAAATAGTTTCCCTGGCCCACAGTCTGAAAGGAAATCTTTTCTATCATTCTTTAAAACAGAAGATCATAATTAAGGTCAACCAGGAAGCTTAAAAAAAAAAAAAAACCAACAAAAAACCAAAGTCTATAAAACTTTTAATCTTCTATTTGCTCATGGTTCTTGGCCTACTGCTGCTTTCAGAAAACACTCCTAGAAAATGCACTGGTATAATGCTACTAATCTGGCATTTCTGAAGCAACATGATTTTCTTACCTTCAGTAATACATTCTTAATTGCAAAGTGCTTTCAAGCCCTCAGATTGAAAGCAATATAGAACTGCAAAATATTATAATTAATAATACAAGTGGAAATTAAATGTTCTGTGAAGCACAAGTAACAATATGTTTATATGTTTGTCTGTGCAATCCTTTTTTTGCTATGTTTCTTAAGGAGATTTTATAAGTGAAAAGTAATTTATATTACTAAGGTGTTTTTCCTAGGCTTTTATGCTCTCTTTTCAATGATCCACTTTTAGTACCTCATGCCTTTGGAAAGGCTCAGCTTCTGTGCTGTAAATTCATGTGCAATAAGAACTGTGAAAAGTGTGGCTCGTGAATAACTGACAAGTTGATGAAGAATATCTGAAGCTTATTTTCATCTTCTTATTTATTGGAGGTTTATTCTTCGCTCCTTTCCAAGTCAAAATAAAATCTTACCAAGAGAAATATAAATTAAAAATTATTTACTTCTGCAAAAGTGATCTTTCAAAAAATATATGGAATTAGCTTTCAGTTAACTAGCTAAACAGAGGACTAAAAAAAATAATACCACATACATTATATTTCAACACGTATCTTTATCATCAATGTCTATATGCTTGCCTTCCAATCCCTATATTTTTAAATTGATAAACTCAGGAAAAAAAAAAATTGGTCATGAAGCCATATATAACTCTAGCTGAGAGTCAAAATATGATGATCAGATACAATTGCCTTAATTATATTTTAAATCATTCTCATTCTTATTTTTTCAGAAATTACTTTTTATATCTAACATCTAATATGACATTAAATGGTCTATTTTTTTAACAAACTTGGATGTAATTTTTAATTTTAATTTATTTAAGCCTAATTTATTCTCAATGGGTAACTTTGAAAAACTGTACAGGAGAAAAAAAAACAGTTTTCAAGTATTCAAGTATTCTCTAAATAACTGAAAAAATGCATGGCTAGTTCAACAGTTACTGAAGGAAAAAATGCCCAGTAGATTTTATTTTACTGTTTTTTAAAAAAAAAAAAAAAGTTAAAAAAATTGATAATTTAAAACCTATGCTATTTGAAGATAAATATTTTGAATATATAATGATATGTAGGATACATCTGTTCTCACTAGGAATTTGAAAGTTAGCTGTTTAAGCCTGAACAGGTCTTTTTAGACTTGTTTTATAATCACAGAAGAGAAACAGACACCGTTGTGAGCCATCTTATTGCAGAATAAGAATTAGATTAGTATTCCCTAGGTATATCACATAAATCAACCTCTGCATTTTTTTCCTGTAAGAGGAGGCCACTCATTTCTATGACAAGCTAAGACTCTAGATATTTCACTCTTAGACATTTAAAGTTTCCTACCACTACTCCATGCAGAATTTTATCATATGCACTTATCTATTTAAAATCCTAAAAAAAAGCATTGTGTTTTGGACTCTACAACTATCCCAATAGTTTAAAAATGCCTTCCTACTAAAGCAGAATTAATATAAGAATGTAGCGAAACACAGTGTGTACTGTATTTGTCATGTTATCACACAAATGTGATAAGAGAAAAAGAAAGAACTTCTTCAATGAAAAGCATATAGGTTTAGAACATGTGACACTTCACTGAAATATGGCAATGACTCCTTAACACTTTAAAGTAATCGCATTTTCCTTTTCAGGGGATCATTACAACTTCTATTAAAATTAGAGCAAATATATATGAAAGAGAATGTATATATTATGTTACAATATGAATGTTTCATACTGTATTCACACTGTGGTGTTGGACAAGCTTGTGGTATTGAATTCTGGAGGAGTTTATTGGGTGTGACATCACAGCTAGTCTGAGTTTTCACAAATACTTAAATGCAGTCAAAATTTCTCAGCAGGTACTGCTGAAATGATATGTATCATCATATTTTATCAATGTCATTGGAATTATTTTAGGGAAATAAACCTCTCTTTTCCATTTAAGTTTACTTTTCTGTATTTCTGTATTCTGACTGTTATGATGTATGGTATTTGTAAGAGTAAAGTTGCAATGCAGAATTCTGAAACCTCATTTTGAAAATTGTTCATATTTTTTTCTTTATGAAAATATTGAAAAATAGTTTCACCTTTCACTTTTAGATAAAAAGAAAATACCATATGGAAAAGTTCCCACTTTCACTCAACTTTATGAATAGTATCAAAATCATCACAGAACTCAACTGTAAGAATAAATATTGGGAAGAGGCATCCATAGTGAAGTTTCACACTCCTGCCAGATTTTAGCAACTCTTGCGATGGGCATATTTTGGAACCATGCCACCTTTTAAACAAATACCACCTGTCTTGGCTGAAGACAAGGAGACATCCATCAGGCTTGATAGGTTGTGAATCTTCTAAACACAGTGAAAAAACTATTATCTGAGTTGAAAGCAAGGAGTAAAAGGAAGACTCTGCAAGTTAAACTCCCCTAGTTTATGGTAACGTCCTTCTCAGTACACCTAATTCATAAAGACACTATTCTGATGGTTTCCAATGGATTCAAGTACTGTGGGTATCATACACTGTTTTACTGGAATTGCTGCCTTCTCCTAGTCTGGCTCCAGACTTTTCTGTGACACCAAGTTTAAAAATCTACTGCTGTTTTCTTGTTGCTTTTTATCTCTTTAGTAAAACAAAACCACAAATTTCCTTCAGGGAGGCCGTTGTTAAAAAGGAAGAAGTTGTTCAAAAGTCAGAATTTTTTTTTCAACCTTCTCTCCCCACACTCCACCCTGAAAAAAAAGAAAGAAAGCAGTGTGTTAATTCTGAATGCAAACTAGAGATTTCTCACAGAAAGGAAAGTTTCAAGTGACTTTCACCACTTTACCTACAAGTGATTCAACCTGACCTTAGCTGTGTGAGCCGTGAGTATTGTTTACAGGGAATCAGGATCAGCTTGCAGTGTCCTGGGAACTCAGCTGAAGGAGTCTAAGGAATTGCCTAGATTCAAAATGAGATCTCTAAAAAGTCTAAAAGCTCCACAGAGGGTTCAAGATCTTCCACCAGTCTTCTGTCTCAGTCTACCGAAGACTCACCAACTTGCAAGCCTTTCTTGGGTAACTTCCACTGTGCAGCAGCATGTCTTTGACCTACCAAGCTACTTATGGCACAGACCAGTGAGGTACCATCATCAAGATGGATCTTACTAAAATGTAGACAGTATCAGGGAAATTTCTCCCATTTCACTCTGAAGGTTCCACTAAATAATACAGATTGAAGATTCAGATCTTTAAGAAGTTGATGGGAAGGTACTTACCAGTGAGTGCTTCTCTCTGATGCTGTACTCTGTGATAGATCTCTTTTGCAGGCACCCAGTACTAGACTTTCTCAGTGTCTCTCCAGTGAAGTCACCAGGGAAACAGGGAACACATGAACCTTAAGCAAAAAATTTAGCTGCTTAGAAATAAATCTTTTGCTACCCACAAAATCCAAGCAGAATTATTTATGAGAGCTCTTCTATATCATAAAAGGAATGATAAATAAATGTTATGTAGACATAAAGCTGTTTCAAGCAGGTCTCTCCCAATTCACCAACAGAGGGAATAGAAAACTCATTCCTTCTGGAATGTTATTGTACATTACATAATTGTGTCCTGAGCCATAATATATTATGTGATTGTTCTATAAGGTTTAACAGGAAAGAGAACATTACCTTGGCTGTAGAGTTTTGATGTATTGTAGGGGACTGTGGTTCGTTGTCTATGCAAGAAGCATATGAGAAATGTTTCTCCATTTTCAAATTTTTAGAGTAAAAATGCACACAGCATTCATTACCTCAGACAACAAGCTACACTGAAGGTGGATCTGGGAGGGAAAGGGGAGATGTGACTTCTGGCAGAACTTGCATATATTATTCCAATTTAAGGCAATTAATCTTTGTCAACAAGTAGTATGACAGACAAAATTGGCTTAAATGATTGATCTACTCTACCAGTGACATTACAGCTGATGAAACTGACTGTATAGGTTAGAAAATGAAAATTATAATGAACAGTATTATTCAAATTTATAGAAATCAAAGAATGGGGGGGGGGAATAATTCTTAACAGTAAATTCTCTTATTCTTAAGAATGGCTGTTTGACAAAAAGAAGTGAAAGGGGACAGATTAGATACCTTTGGAAGCTGTTCCCTTCCTAGTTTTAAAACTGCTGCTAACACGAATTATATGGACTTTTGCATTAAAAAGCTGATTTTTCCCCAGTGAAACACATTAAGCAATATTCTTTACAATTGAATGCAGCTGTTCGAGAAGTACAGTGAGAATTAAGAGTTTGGAAAGGATGAACAAAGTCTGGAAAAACTATTTTGCATGAGGTAAGAATTAATTATGCATACAACACACAAAATTTCTGCTCTTGGAAGTATCAATCCATTAAGATTGGGAGTACCTCCACAATCCAGGACCTGGGCAGCCTGTGATCGCTCTCCAGTCTGTACTCTACTGGGGTGAAACTGGATTAAACTGGCCTGAGCCTTTCTCCCTATCACAGGAAAATAGTCCAGGCCTTGATGTCTATGGTCAAACTTAGTTTTGTATGTAGGAAGAGGGAAGAAATATAAATTCCAGTGGCAGAACTATAGATAAACTTGCAAAGTCAAAGCATTGATGCTGCTTTGGATTTTTGTGATCAATACAGTACTTCCCTGATTATGCAAGCTTGTTGTATGAGGGATACTTTATAATGTCTAGTTTATGTAAGTGTTGGTACTTATTTTCCTATGTGTGTAAAAAAGGATAATCTTCTCCAATGATTACAGCCTATGCTAATCAAAGGTAATTATGTATACTATAGATTTGCAAGAAACACAGTATTTCTGAGGAGTTTGGATCTGCTGTGAATGCACAGTGACACTAACACAACTGAGAAGCTTTGAACTGTATTGTATTCAGATTCAGAAGTTTCATCATTTGACATGGCAGACCCACAGCATTTCTCTTCTTCTAATGTCAGAGTAGGTAAGGTTGGAAGGTTTTACTACCAGTGGTAGAGATTTTCTCAGTATCTTACTTCCATATTCAAAAAAGGAACACAGACTTTAGAAGGACTCACATAATTGACTGTGATCTTCCATTTCTTTTCATTTTATGAGTAATTCACTTTCAGTCAAAATTAAACACCCTTTTAAAAGCCAGGCCTTACAGACTCTGATTTCTATTCCACAGTTACTATGTATAAATTTATTTTGCATAAGTGTATTTTTTTTAAGCAATACAAAGTACTCAAGACACAGATCACATCACTGCCATGCTCAGTGTGCTTACATTTTCTAAGATCAGAGAGCAGGCTGTCAGAGCAGTTAACAAGTATGCTTCTTCAATTCAGCATTTCTAGAATTTTCCTCTAACATATATCATCTCTCAAGCACAATCAGGAAGGAAATTATCTTGTCAGAAGCTTCATAGTTAGCTCCGTCTCTAGAAGCTTGCAGGTTTTCATAGTGTTTGTTTTTTCCCAATGTAAATTATACAGATGCCCCACCCTTCCCTTTTACTAACTTACCTTGAGCAGAATTGGAAATGAAATTCATGGTTTGATATGCATCCATGTTACAGCAGCAAGTAAGGTCTGGCTCAAAGACTTCTAGCAACAGATTCCTGTTTGTTTTTCCATCACCACTGTAATTACTATTCTGTTTTCATTAGTATATACTAATACTGGCTATTAGTTGTAGGTAGCCAGGGGACAAAAAAGGGAAAAAGAAAAGGATGAGAAATGAAGACTTAAAGTGCTGCAATTTCATCTCCATGAAAAGGAAACCCTCTCCTTCAAGATTTCACAGCAATGTCAATGTTACAAGGATTAGATGATTAGAGTATGCTGTAGATCTAAACTGCTTAGCAGCTGCTGTCAGAATGGTTTGAATGGAAGAGAGGCCTAAAAATGACTTCTTAGGTGAGGTTACTGACCAGGACAGCTAAAGTAGCCTGTTAAGGGACTCTTGAATGGAGAATGAAGAGGTAGAATACTTTTGTTACACATATTAAGCTCTGGATGGACAACAGCATAACGTAACACTGAAAATAGGGAAGAAAGAAACATAGCCATGGTTGGTTGCATCATATCATACTCTGGTCATGAAGTGCAAGAAGTCTTCTATCATAAAGGGATGTAAGAAGGATAGTGTGAATAGTGGTCTTTTAGAAGCTCTTCTTTCTCTCATGCTGGAGGTAATAACAAAATTACTAACTTCAAGTCCTAAATGGAATGAGATTTTTTAAAATGTTATAAAGCAGAAATAATCTTTGTTCTTAGTTCTCTTTAGAACCTTAAGATTTTAGATGTAAGCTTTTCAGTCATTTTACATGATCAAAATATCCTAGTCTTCTATTTGCTTGTTAATCTTACATGAAAGCTGAATAAAGTATGAATCAGTGATTTGGACGCTAGCCTAAAGGGCTTGGAAAAACTTGGGTACATGCAGCAGATTTCCTGTGTGACCTTATACTTCTTAATCTTTCCATGGCTTTGGTTCTTCAAAAATCACTTGCAAAATCAGGATTTGATGGGATTCTCTCTCACACACATTAAGGCCTGTGAAATGCTTCGATATTAAAATCTCCATGGCTGATATTAAATAACCTAAGTAAACAGCTAACAGTCATTACTCTGGTAGCTGAAGCTTTAAGAAAAACACCATATGTTTTGAGACTCATAATAACACCATGAAAAGTGAAAGCATGACAATACTGGCTGTGTTTGCACATCTTCAGGACAGACTCCCTGGAGAGAGCCCACACAATCTCTTTAATTGTCCTCAAAAAAGATCCAAGAAATTAGGAATTCCCAGACACTTAAATATATTTGTTTATGAAGAAAAAAAAAAAAAAAAAAAAAAAAAAAAAAAAGATGTATATAGCTTTAGTTCAAGGGTTTTATGGAGGAAGAATGCAATATACTGCATGAAAAAAAAATCTGGAAGTTATGAAGCTTTTTTTCAGATGTTCATGTTGGGGCTTCCTAAGAAGTGAGCTTTAAGACCATCTTCTTGTTTTGTTTGTTTATTTTTGTACCCACGCCAGCATGCTGGGGTCCTGAAATAAGAAAGGTTCAGTTGTTTTCATTGAAACTCTTCTCTACCAACTTAGCCAATGAGACAGGATCATGAAGAAATACCTTGGAAGAAAGAATCTGTGTTGGATTTAGTGAGGGTTTGGAGGCTCACGTGTTTAGACTTTGTTCTTAAAGTGACCATTGTGACACCCCACTTGGAGTACTTCATTCAGCTCTGGGGGCCCCAGCATAAGAAAGACATGGAGCTGTTGGAATGAGTCCACACAGATGATCAGAGAGCTGGAGTACCTGTCCTATGAATATAGGCTGAGAGAGTTACCATTGTTCAGCCTGGAGAAGAGAAGGCTCCAGGGAGATCTTCCAGCAGCCTTCCAGTCCCTGAAGGAGCCTGCAGGAAAGATGGAGAGGGACCGTTTGCAAGATCATGGTGTGATAAGACAAGAGGTAATAGTTTTAAGATGAAGGAGGGTAGATTTAGATTACATATTAGGAAAAAAATTCTTCACTGTGATGGTGGTGAGGCATTGGAGTGGGTTGCCCAGAGAAGTTGCGTATGCCCCCTCCTTGGAAGTGCTCAAGGCCAGGTTGGATGGGGCTTTGGGCAACCTGGTCTAGTAGACGGTGTCCCTACCCATGGCAGGGGGTTGGAACTAGATGATCTTCCAACCCAAACTATTCTATGATCCTTCCTTCCTTCCTTCCTTCCTTCCTTCCTTCCTTTCTTCGCCTCACCTGTGAAACTTGGCTGTGCATCAACTTGCTGCACCTCCTGGCACTCCCCCTCTCTCCTCCACTCAGAGAACAATTCCCTGCTTGCCGTGCCTTCTCCTCCTGAATGGTCCTGCAGGCACTCCAGGAGTTTTCCCTGGAGGCACGTGCACAGGTGATCACAAAGTACAAGTACCCTCTTGCTCTTTTCCAGCATTTCCCTCAGCTGCTGTCCTAGCCACATTAAGGCATAAGGCTGTCTTGCTTCCCAGTGCTCACCCTACAACCTTTTTTACTTGGTAACACAGGATAAACTACAAAGAGGTCCCCCAGGAAAACTACCCATCACAGAAGCCCGTAAGAAATATTGAATTGTGTGCAAAAATGTTTCTCTATCCTGGACTCCTTTTTATCATGACAGAGTCTGGCTCCAGTTTGCCTAAATCACAAAACTTCCTTTACCTCAAACAAATCCTGAGGCAGAAATAGCTCAGGATAAATATTAAGCATCTAGAATAATGCCGTTGCGGTGTAATGTTTATAAAGGTATCCATCACAGAACTGAGTAGACAAGATAGAGTCAGTGTAAAAAAGGAAAACAGCTACATTCACTCTTCCTAGTAATTTTAAAACATCTAAAGTATCCATTCATTTGTTTTGTTTTGTTTAGAGGCTCTTTAATTTACCACTTATTGTGGGTAGTTCATATAGATGACTGTGTTGGAAATAAAAATTTTGGTTCTTCTGAAAATTCAATATAAATGAAGTTCAAATGGAAAAAAAAATAAAAATACCAGAAATAAACATAAAATTAGTATTAACAATTTTCTAATAGATTTTTAGCTCTTTAGTATCCTCAGGTAGGTAAGTAATTCTGCTTGCTTCCATCCAGTAGACCATCTTAGTGAAGCCAAACAAAAAGAAAAGAAAGTTCTTAAAGCTTCCTCCCCATGTTTTGGGGTTTTAGTTTTTTTTTTGTTTGGTTGGTTTTTTTCATAATATGTTGCTGTCATCTTTCAAAATCTAGTACATGCACTCATGATGTGGAGAATAATATGTACCTTTTCAGGGGAAAGTCGAGAAATGTCATTCTGAAGGTTCGTTTTGTTTTCTTTCCCTACTACTCTCCAGGTGATATTGATCATAGTTTCTCAGTAACCTTAAAAATGCATTAATTAAAAACAATAAAAGAAAGGAAGGAGGGAAGGCAGGAAGCAGTATTTTGTTAAACTCTTATGTATTAATAGTCTCTCACAGCTTTCTTAATAGTTATTCATTTTCAGTAAATGATACAAGCATGGATATTTCTTTCACCTAATGGGTTGTGTGTAGAAAAAGGCAATGAAGACCCCCCACTGAAATTTTGGTCAGGCTGGGTACTCAGATGGAAAATCAATGTATTGACTCTCAGAGCCTCTTGTTCTTGTTGAATATGGATGGCATTGTTTAGCTAAAAGTTAAAAGAAAAACAATGTGAATTGGGAATCCTGTGGTGTCTCCAAATTTTAGTTACTCATCAGTCTCTGTGGCTCTGTCAATACAGTTGGAAGCTAACACAAATGCCAAACAGTAGGGTAACTGCAGAACAGTGCCATAGCTGTAATCTCTCCCTAGCATGGAAATCATATGTTGTGTCTGGATCCTTGAACAAAAGGAGAAAACCACCTTGAAGGCCACAAGCGAAGACAGGAGTCATGAAAGAAATTATATGCTTAATGTCACACATGTGCTTAAATGAATTAAGGAACTGAGCTTTGAACCTTGAACTCTTTGCATGCTTCTTCCTTCAGAAACAACCTACTTATTTCATTCCACCAAGACATTTTCCTTTGTCTCTCATAAGGAGTGAAAATGCAGAAATAAGTCTTTTTAAAAGTAAACCAAGCACATAGAAGAACTCTCCTGGTTATCAGCTCCTACATTGACATTCTCAGGAGGCCTACCTTCTTGGTCCTTACCTTCTTAAAATCTAGGCTACTTCAAGTAGGCTCTGTTAATATTTTGTGTTTTTCTTTAGCAAATATTCAGCTCATTAATGAATAAAGGTCATGCAACCACTCATTTTGAACTGATTTAACATAGTTAATATTTTTTAATATAGTAATTAATTAATACCACTGTCTAAAAAGAAATCCCATAAGGACTGACATGATTTATCCAAGTAAAAGCCCTCCTTTCAGATTGGAAAAAGATAGTACAGTTAGGTCTTCCAGGTGAAAGGATATGAAAAAGATATGGCAATAATATAGAAAACTGTGGTCATTACAGTTGGCTAGCTCTATGATAGTGATGAAATGACAGTACCAAAAATCAGGCATTACCAAAGTGTTAATGGTACTTGTCATTGTAATTAGGCCAATGGTCTTTAATGAGGAATTGGCTTGCACGATTTAATTATAAAACTTTGTTAGTGATGTGACTGTATATCATCAAGACAAAGGCCTGTCTGTACTGTGCAATTTGTTTGACAATTTTTCACTTGGAAAGTGTGTCTTTGTACACTGCAGATGGTAAAGTCTGACTAATGTAGAAAGTGGTAGTAGCCAAATAGCAAGGGTCAGTCAAAAAGCAAAGCAAGAAAGAAAAAACTAGCCCCGCAAACCGAGCTGCAGATTTAGAAAAAACTTCAAAACTTGGGGTTTATCAAAAAAATTAGGAAGACTGGAAATAAAGGGAAATAAACAAAGCAAAAGAGGAGAGAGTTAGAGAGAAAAGAAGGACATTTATTCATTTAAATGATTGATTTGGGAACTATAAGCAGAAAAGCTTAAATCACACTTTGTCCTTCTCAGGAATGCTGGAAATAACATAGGACAGTAAGAACTTACTGCACTGATCTGGTGAAAATTAGACAGTTTCTTCAGAACTTCAGTTTCACTCTTGTCAGTTACTGAATATACCAAGAGCCTGAATTAAACCAAGGTTATGCTGTGTAGGTGGGGGAAGAACAAAAACAAAAACAAAATAAACCCAAAAGTCCCCCCCCCCAAACCACAACAGAAAATCAAAACACCAGATATGAGGTTTCTTTCCCTTGTAACTGGAAGATGACTTGACACCTTCCTATCATCCTGAAAAGGGCATAATTCTGACCTCATGACTCCTGATATTTTAAGAGATGCCACTGTAATAGTTCCATTTCTGTTCACCTCTACCAACAGGGTTTATCATCCACAGTGGCAATCTAAGAAAGAAAGTGTGGTAAATGTGGATGCTCTGTGTAAGGCTCCTATATAAAACAGCTCAGTTGCTGAAAAGTCCGTATATACGACTGTATTGGGTCTGGCTGAGCTGGAGTTAATTTTCCCCACAGCAGCCCCCACAGCGCTGTGCTGTGCATTGGCAGCCAGCAAGGCGTTGGTAACACACCCCTGTTTTGGCTACTGCTGAGCAGGGCTGGCACAGCACCAAGGCTGTCTCTCTCCAACATTTCCTCCCCCCTCACCTGCAGGCTGGGGGTGGGCAAGGTCTTGGGAGGGGACACAGCCAGGACAGCTGACCCCAGCTGACCAAAGGGCTATTCCATACCATATGACGTCTGGTCAGCAACAAAAGCTCAGAGAAAGGAGGAGGGAGTGGGGGCATTTGTTATTTATGTTGTTTGTCTTCCAGAGCAACTGCTATGCGTACTGAAGCCCTGCTTCCAGGGAAGTGGCTGGACATTGCCTGCTGATGGGAAGTAGAGAATAATTCTTTTGTTTTTTCTTTGCTTCTGCACATGGCCTTTTGCATTTGTTTTATTAAACTGCCTTTATCTTGACCCATGAAGTTTTTTCCATCTTATTTTCCTCTCCGTCCTGTCCTGCTGAGGAGGGGAGCGATAGAGCAGCTTGGTGGGCACCTGTCATCCAGGCAAGATCAACCCACCACAAGCACTTCAGCATGAACTAGTAATACTGTATCAAAGTCCAGAAGTCAGAAGACCTGAAGCCACAGATGTCTTAATCAATAGCTATTATTTCCTTGGTAGAGGTGGCCTGTCTCATGACCATTCTCTACTGTGTGTCATTTGAAACATTGGCCTTATTTAGGACTGTCAGCATAAGGCCTTGTTCTTATCACAAGTTGAGACTTTATGATTTGTACACAACATATACATGGTGATAACATGGCTTGGTCACTACCTTTACTGCTGGTGCCTATGTGAGGTTTTAGTCTGCTGTAAGAATCACTGTCCAAATAAGATTCATGCAAAAGCATTACATCCTATCAAATGCAAAGTGAAAAACAGACGTGTATTATTCTGGCACTTTGTAACCAACTGGGGCAGGTGGGGAGTGGGGCAGGGAAGGGACAAGGCTTCTCATCTGCCAAATAAGGTCTCATCAGCAGGATTCTTTTCCAAAACATGTTATCTTCTTCCAAAAACAACAGTTCACATCAAATAAGCTATATAATCAGAGGCAATCCTATGGGGGGAAAAAAAAAAAAAAAAGAAAGAAAAGAGAAACTCTAGATTTTTTAGGGCAGGGCTTAAGGTCTACAGGAAGGATGTTCTAGATGAAATTAATGTAACCGTTCATTATAATCTCACTTTGAGTCACCATATCCTGACAAGAGCTGCCATGTTCACCAATGTAGCTTCTGTGTGACAACTGAATAAAGATTGGACATCTTGTGGAATGAAGAGTTTACAGAGTGTGGTAAATGTTAATTGTAGTTTTTTATTACTTCCTAGCAGAACAGCTTCAAGATTATGTCCTTTTGTAGTACTTGGTCCTTGAGAACAAACATGTAGCAGGGTCAATAAACTGTCACACCTGCTTGCTCTGGATGATATGTGAAATAGCTCCTTGGCAGCTTAGCAGCTCATCACCTGCAAAGCCAAGCTGACCAGACCAAGTTTGCAGAACCAGGAGCTGATTTTTCTGTAGGTGATGGTGATCCATGTGCTGTGGCCAGAAGTGAAACTTAAACTGTGAGGGAAGCCCTAATGAAATGGGAACAGGGAGACAGGCCAGACACCACAGAAAGCAATTCTTGAACCTTCTCAAATCTGGATTTATTTTGCAAATGTTTCTAGTGTCAATACAGAGCTTTGAAAAATAGGAACAAGGGTTCAGTTAACAAAATGGTAACCACTGAAGATCCTCCATACAAGGCATGTTATATCCCTTGATGATGGATTTGCTTTGCTTTTGTAAAGTCTCCTGGAGATAATTCTTCTGGGAATGAGACCACAATGCTGCAAAGGATTTGAGAAGCCCTACTTAGTACATTTCCATATCCTATATCTCTGCCAAGAAGACAGGGACAGTTGAAGATGTGTTAATTCTACAATATCTGTAACGAAGCCATGTCCAGATAGCCATTAAAAGCAGTTGTGCCATTTGCCACGCAATCACTTTTGCTGAATGAGAGAGAAAAGAAAGTATTCCTTGTGTAGTTTCTATGCCAAGTCTACAATTACCGAGTTTCAGTTTTATTACTGCTTTTTGTAACACAAAGGAGTTATAGTAGAGTATATGACAATGCCATGTAATAAAAAATGTAGAAATACAATTTCTCCCTAGTTATATTGTAAAGTATGATTAGCAGCAATAATGGAAGGTGTCATTCTTTATTTGGCATTGGCATTCTAAGGCCAAGTGAGAAAACTTTTTGGCTCGATTTTAACTTAAAGAAGTTATTTTAGGCATGGACTGTAAGAATACAGGCTAGGGTTTGCATGAAAAAATTGTAGCTGGAGGTTTTCTGCTGCTGCATGTACATGTAAATTTATTCTGAAAATATTTGCCTGTGACAGTATTCAGCTGGGAAAGGAACCAGGGTGGTCTGCAAATAAAATACTTTATAACAGAAGGTCACAGATTGCAAGGAAAGAAAATGAGTTAACTATATGAGAAATACTAAGTAGCCATTGGAGATATCCTTTGAGGGGGAAGAAGAAGAAAATCAAAACCATAAAACAGGCTAGTTTGCGGCTTTTACTTTTTCCTTAAATTGTTTCTAATTACCTGAGATACTTGCAAGGAAAAGTTCGTTGTCTAATTGCAATTTGTTGGTGCCTGTTGTCTAAAATCATCATCTAAAATCTCTTATATTTATATTTTCAGAAAGAAATGTTTTGTGAACTACTGTACCAACTGTAATCATTAACATAGATGCAGACCTTTACTACTATTGAAATCTGTGGAACTCTCACTGTTAGATATTTTTTGAGACAAGATCATCGAGAATATCTTTTATTAGACCACTTGATGTTGCTAAAAACTTCTAACATGCGTTTCGGTTACTTAAGACATCTTTCTAGTTTCAGAGGGGAGAACATATCTCATAGCAGCGTTACAGTTTCAGCAACACTACTCCTTTAAACATTTGCATAAGTGACTGAAAGTCTGAATCTTAATAAAAAAATGGTGCCTTAATATCTCTGCACCACCATTACAGAGGTAGTACCACGAACACCTTGGGTTTTTAAAGCACTAATTTTTTAAACAGCTTTGGAATTCAGTTCTGTAGCCTATTTCCACATTATTCCTTCATGTGCAGAGCTGTAAATTCACATAGTGAACCTAAATTAGTAAACAACACTCATGAAAAATAACTTTAACAGAAAAATACTGTCTTAGTTGTAAACCAGATGTGGTACCCAGTCCAGAACATCTACCAGCACAACTGAGTAGGTAGCAGGATGATATAAATAAGTGGGAAGGAGCAAAGGTTAAGATTGCTTAAGTTGACATTGTTATTGAATGAATTGCTCATGAAATTCTACTCTGGGATCTACCTATGTCTTAGAGAAGCCCCCTCCCATCTGCTTAGCAGCGCTTGCCATCATGCTTTTAGATATGAAAATAAGTCTCGTCCAACCAAAAACACTATGAAATTCTTGATTATCCCTGTTGGAATTTCTTCAGGAAATCAGGATTAATATCTCTGACCCTTACAATGGCTGTACTGGGATTTTTAAGAGTAATTCTGACTCATGGATGGATTTTGTGTGTACATGTGTGTGTGTGGGGGGGGTTAAGTAGTAAGAAATGTGTAGCCCCATATTATAGACATTAGGTAATGCAGAACCTGCCAAGACCGTGGCAGGAAATGACTGTATAACTGTACAGCCCACCTTCATCCAAGTGCAGTTGAACCTTGGTTTCCCTTATGGAAGACAAATACTTCCCACTATATGGTGTCTCTTAGCACTCTTCAGGGGCACTTGTTCACAGCTGGCTCAAAGAAGATTACAATCTGTTGAATCACCATTCAGTCTTCCATAAACAAGTAAGTAATCTGTGAAAAGCTTCCATATGACTAAGCAGTGTCAGTGTCTTGCTTTTTCTATAAAGATGTCAGACATTATAAAGTACAATGTAGCTGTGGAATCGTTTCATGAAATAAGAAATCGTGTTTTTGATTTCATAATAAAATTACTCATTTAAGAACAGCTTTATTTTCTGAAGAGAGGAGTGAAAAAAATTAAGTATCTGCCATATAGACAAAGACCCATTTCATAAATAGTCAGAAGTAACAGTTAAAAACACACACACATGCACACACACAACCCTCAAAGACAGTGAAATATATGCCAGTACTCTAAGTTGTTTCTACGTGAGGGACAGGTTCCTTTGGTGGTATAAATCAGTGCAGCTCTGCTGGTTTAATGAACTACACTGATTTAAGCTACACTGAAAATCTACCCTTCTGACAGTTTCTCTGGAGTTATTCCTGGCACTAAAATGCATCCTTAAAGTTCAAATGAAGACACATCCTGTGCTCTTATGTCAAGAGCTACCTCTACATACGGTATTATGAATAAAGTGACATCTAATAGACAATAATACTTTCTGGGAATGATATCATGTCCCATTTATTCAGCCAGAAGTATAAGTTGTTTTCTGAGAGTTTATTTTTAACTGGTTGCCCTGATCTAAACTGAGAGTGAGTAACATCCAATTTATCATGTTAAGAAATGTATTAGATACCTCACAGATTTTCGGCTGGTAGAGAGTATTGTCACATTATAATTATTATCTAAATAAGTAAACTCTAGTGTCTGCATTTTATTTTCTCAGGTCACATTATTTCCTGTACTTTCACAAGTTATTATTAAAGCTCCCCTACTCAATCGGTTACTTGTGCTCCAGCCTTTTATGTACCTTAGCTTAGTGGTTTTCAAATCTTTTGATTTGTTGATTAAAAAAAAATAAAATAAGAAAAATCAATCCCAGATTTCACAGAGCCATTTGGAAACTTTCCACACACACATTGCTGTATAACACCTATGAACTTGCTTTTCCATGACCATCTTTCTTAAATCATTGAGAACTGTCATTTCAGACTACTGATTGAAAATCAGGCCTCTAGTTTTCTTAGTGTCTCAGTACTACATAATTGTTCAAGTATAACCCTTGAAAAAAACGGGGGAGTTGTGAGCACTTAATTCATCATAAGTGCCCCTTTTTTTCAAGCAGATGTAGTACCAGATGTTGTTCTGCTTAGCAAAGCTCTTGCAATAGCTGTGAGTGTTCCTCATCATCACATGCACCCTTTCAAAAATTAGGGGGTCATGCAATATCACTCATACTTTAAATACCTGCTGTCAACTCTTTAACCATCAAATCAATGTTTCCCTTGAACAGAAAACTGTGCTGTCAGTCTTTCACAAGGCAATGTGCATGGAACGTTCTTGCAAATGATGCTGTTACGTTTGAGGGCGAAAAATGAGAAAGAGGGTCTGTGGAGTAAGATAGCCACATAAAATATAACTGTATAAATGAAATGTAGTGAATCCAAAGCTATATGCAATATATCATACAATAATGAGCAATCAATTCACCTCATCTGCAAAATGCTGCTAAATTGAAGAATCAAACCCTTTAAACCTCTCAAAAGTTAGCTGCTTTCTTCCCAGCTGCTATAACATCTATTCACGTATGACCACATTTCAAGCTATCAGACTTACAAGGTAAAATTTTGGCACACATAATTAGTTTCTAAGTATCACTACAGAAGTCTAAGCATTCTAGGAACAACAGGTAATGTCTTCTCTTAGAAGATATGTAGGTACACAAATGCAGGCTAAATATTAGGGTTGGCCCATGGACCTTAACCTAAGATCCAAAATGCATTAATACAGTGCCACAGTTATCTGACAGCCTCAGTTTTCTGGTCAGACTCTTTCTGCCTTCTCTCACAACAAGGAGATCCAGCTCTCCCTCAGAAGTGCCTGGCTGCACTGCAAAGGGTGGCCTCCTGAGCAAAAAGGGCACATAAGGAACCAAACCCAAATCTCATGGGCTATAATCAAAGAATATACAAACTCATTTTTGTAAAGGATTTGAATTTTTTATGCAAGAACAAACAGAACAAATTACACTGAAAGCAGGCAATCTCAGGAATATAAAGAAGTCACTCTACACACAGTTTAATCTCAGATTTAAGCCTCTCTTTTTCTCTGTTCTTGGTTCTCTTGAACCGGATCCATGGTTTTCAGAGACAAACATAGGGAAAGAGAAAAAAACCCACAACTTTATCTGTTGCACAAGACTTAAATACACTCATGGGATTTGACTTATTTTATGCTCAAACTTTTGAACTGACATTGGTAAAAATAAGCATAAATAAAATCACACAGCATTTCATGAACTTCCTATTTTCCATGCAATCCTGTTCTTAAAATTGCATTGCTTCTTATAATAAAATGTGTACTCCTTGACTCCAAACTGGTCTGGGACACTGAATAAAGGAGTATTTCAGTTTGTCCTGTGTTATCATATTAGTCTAAATTTAAGTTGTTGATGAATGAGCAAAGCAGAACCTATTACTTGTGGGTAAATAAAACAACGAAAGCGTAGGCTAGGATGGTATGCCTCATATTGTAGTAGAGCTCTTAGTAGTTGCTCCCTAGGGAAAAATCTGTGATGAATGTCTCTAGTTTGCTATCTGCAGAGAATAGTATGTGCACTTGCCTAGTTAATCTACTTTCCTGCCCCTGAAATCATATTCTTATCCTAATTCACTACCCAGGTCATTGTACCAGTCTCCTAAAACAAAAATGAGAGATACAATAGGCTGTGAATATTATCTCCATTTGTTCTTAATTTATTTTCTTTTCCAAAGGGGAAAAAGCCGGTATTTGATTAATTTTGTGCCAAATTGTCTTCTAAAAGTGTGTAGTTTTGTCCATCTTGGAGGTCAGAGTCACTTCATCACTCATTTCTAGGAATCCATCCTTTGATATTCAAAAACTCTGGCCAAGATTTTCACAAGGGGCTATATTTTATAGTTCCCATCTCAAAGCACATTAATGGTCTGATTTAAAATGCTGGTCAGACTTTTAAAAAAGTTGGTAAATCCTGAAATATCTCAGATTAGATATCCCAGAATTTAGGGACTTCAGAATCACTAATTGCCATGATCATATTAACCTCCACCAATGGTTTCCAGTCTCCTATATTGAAAATAGGTATTGATGCCTAGCTTAGCAAATTCAGTTACTGTGGTTAATAATACAAATAGTACATAATAGTTACTGCTGGTTAATAGTACAAAACTTGTGTTTTCAGAGATTCTGTAATCACTGTTGTTTCAAAATGTGCAAAATGCTTCTAATTTTATCAAGCAATAGCTCTTATCCATGCTTCAGGGAAAAAAAATATAATAGTCTGCCAAAGAAGTCTAGGGTCCTTTCTAATAACATGTTTAAAACAAAAGAAGTAATTACAAAGTCTGATTTAAGCCACCCACAGATCAAGGAAATTCAGAGATGTAGTTTCACCTCTGCCCTTGTGGTTACCTGGGCTTGATTTTGTCACCGTTGTTCACTCAGTGCAGTGTCAACCTCATTTGGTGAACAGAGCCATTGACTGAGACTAACCATTGGCCATTATTCTCCGTTAATAGTATCTTTCAACAAACATAACAATCCATAAGTCCTAGGGACATATTTGTAATGAGATATGAGTGTCAACAGTATTGCTTCTGGTGAAAGATAGAAGAGTGATTTGCTCTCAGAATAAATGAAATATTGTTCTGTTCTTCACACTCCTTTCACCATGGTTGTGTCTTCATCTGTGTGAACTTAATCAGAGAGGTGCAGACAATATATGGTCTATTAACAAAAAATATCAAGAAATCGATTTCTATAAGCATTATCATATTAACTGGGAATCACCTGTTTGTTTGTTGTTTTGGTTTGGGTTTTTTTTTGTTTGTTTTGTTTTTGGCTTTGGTGGGTTTGTTTTGTTTTGTTTTGTTTTGTTTTGTTTTGTTTTCCAATTCTGTGGCTACAAGATAAAATTTTGACAAACTTGTACACTATGCATTAACCTGTCTGAGATTGGGGAAACAGCAAGGGAAGACATGAGGTCTGTCTTAACTACAATTAGGTGACAATTTTTAAAATTGGTTTGATTTTTGTCAGAAAGTGCTAATTTGAGGAAATCTATGTCATTTGTTTAGATCTATTTCACCTATTTATGCTAAGGGTAGACAGAATAGGGTTTTTGGAAACCTCACTGATTTCTTGTAAGCTTACCTAAAACTTTGCTAAAGAGCTTATATTTTCAGGAGTTTCCAGAGTAATTTGCCATGTAGCTATTTCTGAAGCTTCCCAGGCTTTTAACAACAAAGTCAGTCCTTCTCTGAGAAAAATATTTAGTTTACATCCTCACTAAGACCCATGATTGCATGACTCAATAATCTCAGTAATATCAGAATAGGACTGAAGTACAGGAACTAGGAGTTGTTAATTCCTGTCCTTTTTAATCAATCTTCTCATTGAATTATCATTTTGTTTTTTCCAGACCAGCCAAATAGCAGTTGTTAGTCTTTATCTCTTCATTTATTCTAGCGTCTCCAAAACAGTTAGGAATGTGGTTTTATTCAGCAAATTTGATTTTTAAAGGTGCATTTGCAGTACAAAATTTATACTTAAAAGCTGGAACTCTAGGCACATGATACTCAGAGAAATTTAAAATGACTGGCATGCTACTGATTTGTAAATTAGTACTTGTAAATGGCTCAAACACAATCTTTGTGGTTCAATACAACCCTTAAATTGCCTATTTGCAGAGGATAAACACTAGATATTCAAAGACAATATTCCTTATAACTCTTCGATTCATCTCTTGCAAGTCTGCTGTCCTATAACATCTATTTAACAAAGAGAAATGGATGCTTGTGTGTGTCCTTTAAAAATCAGGGGTTTGTACTTTCATAATTGTTAAGCACCTCTAAGTAGGTCAAAGACTATGTTCTTGAAAAGGTTTAAATGGCTACTTACCACTTAGAAATAAAAATGCAATTAGACCAAGACATGTTTTTGAACAATCAAAGAAAATACTGTTACTTAGAAAAAGGTTTAAAGCAAAAGTAAATGAAATACAGGAATGAAGCTGATTTTCATTGTAAGCTTTGCTTCTTCTGTGGGGTTTCTTTCCCTTCAGTGAGGATAAATGTCTGTGTGCATTTTGCATCCCTCCCTTTGCATGTGTTTGCCCATGTTTGTAAGTGTGCCTTCCTTCTCAGATGCTAATACAGCCATACTCATTGTACATGTGAGCATGTATGCACTAACAGCGTACTAAAAGGCAAGACTCTGATGCAGGAAAACTATTTCCCTCCGTTTCCTCCCCTCATGAAATCCTTTCCCATTTCAGATTCAACAGCTACCATGACTGACAAGCTCATTCTCACCTCCCAGAGAATAATTCGTCTTTGGAATTATTCTTCCCTCAAAAGCTTTTACATATCTGAATATAGTTATTATCTCCAAAACAGTGTTTATCTCAATTTTTGTATTTATTTAAAAAGGGAAAAAAAAAAAAAAAAAAAAAGGTTGATGGGAAGTTTCCACCCAAATAGCCACCTACTTTTATGAAAAGAAAGATAGCCACTAAAAGCTTAAAACACTTGTTTTACAACTTGACTAGTGGAAATTAAATTCATATATCTTTCCAGGACCTTGGAGATGAATTTCAAAGTGGTATGAACCTGAGTTCATTTTTTGCCATTTCCCATTGCTTTCCCTATGTATATGCTACAGAAGTCACACTTTCCTGCCCAGTGATGTTCAGGAGAAGTTTATCTGACCTTACATTAGACATCTAAAGACTGAGCTCAGGTTTAGACTTAGGTTTAGGTTTGTTGTATAGTTAGTGAATGTGAAGGGAAGGTCATCTCATCACAGGGTAGTTTTCTATAATAAATCATCATGTGGAGATCTCTCTTTTCAAATATCAGAGAGACAGAGAAGACTAGTTTTTACTTAAACCTCTATGGCACCTGTGTCAGAGAAAGTGAATCCTACCCTACATCTAGAAGAGTCTGTCCATTTCTATTAAGCACATTGTCAAGGACAAACATGACAGAATAATTTCACCATCATGGATTTATTGATGCTCTATCTTCTTTCCTTCAGATTTCTCTCTTACTGTCTTAATTAAAAACTCAATAGCTGGTTTTCTTTGACTCCAACTGTACAGACCCTTGTGGACTTAATAGTTTAACAAATTCCACTGGTGTCAAAATATGAAATTTGTCATTTGGAATAGCATTATGCTATAGATTTTCCTTCTCAATGCTCTGAAGAGGACAAAACAAGATAGATATGTTAAATACCAAATCCTACAATATCAAAAGAAAAAAAAAAAGTACAAATAAGAAAAAGCGTGTGAATGTTTTGTGGTGATTAGGAAAAAAGGCATATATGGCTACCTGGATGAGGAATATGTTCATAGAGTATATAGACTTCTTTTTAGTTCCTCTGGGCTTTTTATTTCTTTCTTTTTTAAAACTGCATTCATAATTGCTCTAAATACTTGAAACACTAGGCTTGGCTGGCTTGTTTCCAAAACAAAGACTCCTTAGACTTAAAAGGGTTTGGGACCACGCTATTGAACATTGTCATGAAAGGAACAGAAAACCATCTGCGGTGACTCACAGTCACTTCATTGTTTAAGGGTTTTTTCATTAAAAAACAAACTAAAACCACATTAGTGATTATAGTATACCTTTCCAATATGCAGAGAAAAAAAAGCAGAGGATTCAAAGATAATTACCCTGTAAGAGCAATGTTAAAATTATCCTGTCACATCTCCATCTTTTTGTCATTGCATTAGCTGACTTTATTAGGACCTTTACGGGGTCTGCTTTGAGAATCCAGTTAGCATCAAGCATAGCTTCTAAAAGAGACATTTTGCAGTTGTCTTCATGAACAATAAATAATTTAAAAATTAATAAAAAAACCCCCAAACCCCTCTCATTTGTGCATCTCTCCTTACATTGTGCTATTGTTTTTTTCAGGAGTAACATGAGTAGTTCCTCAGATTCTTTCATTCCCCTCCCACACCACTTTGCCTCTTTTGCCTTCAGTCATCTATCTGCTGTGTCCGTGCCCTTCCTTTGTAGTATTCAAATACCCTCTTATTCCCAAATTACTTTCCGCATGTATTTTCCTTCCAATTACATATCTACTTTTTGTCAATGTCTCCCTTGGGCCCTCTTTACCCATGCTGAAATCTCACTGCCTTTAGATCATCCATCACACTATTCTTTTTGATTAAGGTGCTTATTTGATAGCCTATAAAATTATCACACTCCAGCAGGTCTGTCCTTAGTCCTGATAACAAGATTCTTTCTTCTCTCAACAGGAATTACAAGAAAAAGTAAATATCTCCCATCTTGGTAGAATAAGCAATCAAATTGCCCTGACTGCCAAAGCTCCCTGAACCTTAAAATATTCTTTCATGCTGCTTGCTGCTTGCCTCTCTACTTCTGCAGACTCAGACATCAAATGCAACACTTCACAGTACCAGGTTAGGCCTGGAGAACACTCAGTCTGCTTGCTGTGTCCTTGTGTTTTCCCTCCCCCCTCTCTGAGGAATAGTCTGGTGTGTCTCTCATTTGGGCGTTATTTACTGGGGTAGACCAACCTGCTACAGTCCTAGCTATTAGACATTAGTCCCAAAGATGGCTGGTTCAACTAGACAGTCCACCAAGGTGTAGGTTTCTGACCTGAGTGGTAAAATCATACATAAAAAGCAAATCCAAAATATCTGATACTAAAAGAAACATGTTTTGTTCCAGCTACTTTGGAGTTGGATAACTGAATCTTGGTGGATCAATTCTTTCTGATACATCCCTAGCAGGAATATATATGAATACATACATTCACTTAGGACATTCAGCAACTCTGACAGGGATATGTGATTGACTTGTTTAATGGGTCCTTTGTCAAGCATCTGCACTAAGACTTTTACTTTGGATAGTAAAACACCAATAAATCATCTACAACATTTTTCTAGATTTTATAAGTATGTATTGCAAAGCTTTGCTAAAAACAGTAAAAATGTCTCTCCATGGAAGTATACTAATTATTATGGGCAATATTAGGAAAGGGTTTACCACCAGGTTTAAATGAGCAACTGATTGACAGTGGAATATGTTGGATTGTTCTGAAAGCATAATTAGAGAAAGCTCATTCTCATAGCTATTAGTGTTATTTTTAAACCTGCCAAATATAGATCAGAAGTCAAATGAAAATATCTTTAAAGTCTTGTGATCATTCATGCAAGTCTGAAATGTATTTGGGAATTCTCAGTCAGGACATCTTAAATATCATTGCCACGGGACTTTAAAATCACAGTACTGATGAAATGTCGCTTCAGGAAACACTTGAGTGACATTTAGTATTTGATATTTCCCTGGACTTCTCTGCAAAGATTAGAGAAGAAACAGTTTTAGATTCTGAATCAATGTTATCACACTCAAACTGATATAATACAAAACAGAGAATATTATCCCAATGGCCTATAGGTGAAGTACATTTCTGTAAGAGAACTTTTTGCACATCTCCTGGAGTGCATGTATTAAACAGGTTACAGGGTTCTCCCTGATTGCTAAGGATTTATTTTTGAGATGTCCATGAACACATCACACTAATCCCAGAAGGGAAATCTGATATTTTAGAAATATATATACACTAGAAGAGGCATAATTTCAAAGTGAAATTTAAGGAAATCAAGGCTTTTCTGCTGAAGATAAAACACAGGCGGAAAAAAATAAACACCAAACACAGAAAAAAAAAAAAAAAAACATGAAAGAAACTATCAGTGATATGCTTTTTTAATATTTTTTTAATATCCTCAGACCTTTTGAATAAAATGTAAGGAGAAACGACTGCTCTGAAGAAAAAAGCATGCTTTATACCAATCAAAGTTAGGGCTAGCGTAACAGGTTCTCTACATGACAAGAGACGCATACCGCAAACATGAATGCAGAAGCTGAGGAGATCTGTGGAAGATCTCTGTGGAGCAGGGTTTCTGCAGTGTCTAGGTGCATTGAGAAATGAAATGTCTGAATTTCAGTGGCTTTCTCTAATTTATGGGGTTCATGTATTAGACAATGTGTCCCGTTCTTGGGACACATATCCCATTTTCGAGATGTGTGTCCTGATCACATTCCTAGCAAAAAGCAAGAAGTGTTCTGTTATTACTCTGTACATGTATTGTTTGTCTTTGAAAGGAAACTTGGATGGAGAGGTAGGGAGGCAGCTGTATTGGAGTTTTTAGGACAGAAGGAAGGTCAGAGATGCCTAGTAAAGAGTCACCTAGTTACCCTGAAAAGCTCAATGTCTGCAAGATTACTGAAAAAAAATCCCATATTCACTAATACATGTTCAGCTACATGTAGTAAATCTGCTCTGGCAAGTATTTGCAATCCCTTTTGTTTACTTTCTGTGAATATGCAGGAGAATAATATTTGATGAAAGAGATAGTGTTCCAAACCCTTGTGCAAATATGTATTTATGCCAGAAGTATTTGCATGAGGATCCTGAAAGCTGAGATTTTTCACATAACAATTGAGTTAACCCCTATGCTTCCAAATCCTGCAGAAAATAGCAAGAAACTGTTCCAACAAACTGTTTAGCTGTACTTTCCTACTTAGTTTCGTACATCGTGTTAATGATCCTAAAAACAGCGACTTCAGCAAGACTACTTACGTATTGAGTTTGCGTGGCAGGGTTTTGGTAGCAGCGGAGGGCTACAGGGGTGGCTTCTGTGAGAAGCTGCTAGAAGCTTCCCCCATGTCTGACAGAGCCAATGCCAGCTGGCTCCAAGACAGACCTGCCGCTGGCCAAGGCTGAGCCCATCAGCGCCTCTGTGATAACATATTTAAGAGGGAAAAAACAAGTTAGAGAGAGTTTTTGCAGCCAGAGAGAGGAGTGAGAAGATGTAACGAACTCTGCAGACACCAAGGTCAGTGCAGAAGGAGGAGGAGGAGGTGCTCCAGGCGCCGGAACAGAGATCCTCATGCAGCCCATGGTGAAGAACATGGTGAAGCAGGCTGTCCCCCTGCAGCCCATGGAGGAAGGATGAGGGGGTGTAGAGATTG
>VXBL01018527.1:969950-980211 GCA_013400195.1 Aramus guarauna
AATAAAATAAAATAAAATAAAATAAAATAAAATAAAATAAAATAAAATAAAATAAAAAAACTCCCAACAGGTCAAGGCAAAAAACAAAAAACAAAAGTGGTTCGAATCAAGGAACAGGTATATTGGGTTAAATTTTAAAATGGCATCTTGAGGCACAGAACAGAAAAAAACAAATAATATAAAAAGAGAGGGAATGATATAAATTGTTCCTGAAAAGCTCTTTAAGAAGGAGGAAGAAATAGGGAGCTTCCAAAATGGAATAAAAACACACACACCAAAAAAAAAAAAAAATCCTAACTTCTATTTAATGACTTCATGAATTCACACAACATGGGATAACATTTATGTTTCTAAAATCCANGTTTAAAGAAGGGAAATTAGCAATGTCCTAATGGAGGTTCCATTTATGGATAGTCTATGGAAAGCAACAGTGAACCATATATGACACTGCAATACAAGCTATTGCTGATGTGGTAAAATTGATTAATGGCTAAGGCACACAACTGGGAATCAAGATATACTGTTTCCATTTCTGTTTTTCCGAGACTTGATGCGTACTTTTGATCAAGAGATTTGTATGAGTACATCAGCAATATTTCAATTAGTACCAGCACTTTTGCATAATTTGCAATATATATTACTAATTTTATGAATGAATATTAAGCTGAAATGTAAGTACCTACAAGGAAGCTATCTGGAAGCCCGAGCCAGACTCTTGACAGCAGTGAATGGCAGGAGGACAAGAGCCAATGGACACAAACTGGGAAAAGAGAGGTTTTGATTTGATATGAAGAAAATCTTATCCACCATGAGGACTGACAGGCACTGGAACATGTTGCCCAGAGAAGCTGTCAGTATCCAGCCTTTGAGGTGTTCAAGACCCAGCAGGATAAAGCCCTGAGCAACCTACTCTGATCTCACATCTCACTCCACCACTTTCAGCAGGTAATTGGACCAAAGTCCTCCCAAAGTCCCTTCCAACGTAAATTATGCTCTAATCCTACGATTTTACCTGAAATAGAGGTGCTATTTTACCCCTGAGCATTTTGAGCTGACTAAAAGCCTTATGACTGCATTAGTGCAGTGCTGAGCTAAATGTAATACACCCTTTCTCTCAAAAAGGTTTATGAAGTTGGACATGTTGCCACCCAATGCAATAAGCTTGGGTTTGGTCAGTTTTCTGTATAAGAAAGTCAGGCTTATGCTTCTTAGAATATCACCTCTAGCCAAACCTCTTATACTTCCATTCTGTACCCTTATTACAGGGTATTTCGTGAGGGTATTGTAAGGATACAGTCTTTCTTATATATGAGATGTTAAACTTCTGTAGTTATTAAAAGCCTATAATTATAAATTAAATTAAGCAAATCATATTTCAATTTTACCAAGTAATTACATTCCTTATCTGAGAAAAAGCAGGAAACTCCATCCAACTGAGCAGGATAAGTCTAGCTGGAAAAAATGGGCAGCTAGATGTGACTGTCCTTTGATTTTAGAAGGAAGTTAGTATTTTGAAAGAAAACATCACCATCCTAACTAGCATAAAGAATCAGAGAAGAGGCTGGTAATTTAAATGAACCCAAAGACACTCCCAGCAGAGAATGGCTTTAAGCTGACTTTCATCTCTCTTTTACTGGTGGAGTCAGCTTTTTGTGTTCTCAAGCACACGATACTGGGGAAACTTCAAGGTGTGGCAGGACAAAAAAGATGCTCTTGGGATCTCTTGCTTCCCCTCTGAATTGAGTTCCATTCAAAATGATTTAGTTTTCCTCAGAGATTGCTCTCAGGAAAGCTGACTACCGACAAGCAACACGAGTCCACCTGAGAGTCCAAGCCAACTGGCATCCCATGAGAGAAGCCACAGTTGCATGCCCTCCAAAGGGGATATTGCCAAGCGCAGTGGGAATATTTGTGCTCCATTCCCATCAGAGCCACTGGTGGGGTCCACATTGCACTTGACATGCAAATGTGACTTTAAACTAAGCAAATTTTCCATGCTACTGTCTTGGGGCCAGGCTAGTAGCAAGTACTGAATATTCACCTGTGTGCAAAATACTCCACACTGCCCAGCTTTAAATATTCTTTCACATTTCTCTTCCCCTTGGGAGCAGAGATCTGAAAAGCATCTCTTTAATTTTAGCCATGCAGAAGCTAGGCATGTTAGGAAAGGAGGAGCTGCCCTCTGAAAGCATTTTTATTTCCAGTAATAATAGATAGAGCCTTGATACCTATCTTACAGATGGGAAAAAGGAAGTGACCTGAATCTCACACAAAGTACCTGCCCATAATGATCAAGAAAGGTTGTGGCAAAACCAGGAACTGAATGCGGGTCATCTGGTTTCTTATCCAGTATTTCAATCGAAATTCTATGTTTTGTTGATGGCACGTAATTCAGAAAAAAAAAAAAAAAAAAACCCAAACCTGTTTCTATCATCATTATCCTGTCTTTTAGGAAATCTAGCAATGATAGGCCAGTCTCCCCCAGAACATGAGATGGACTTGGCTAGTCTCAGATCATTATTGTTAAAGTAATAAAATCATAATATAAATTTTTAAAAATCTGTAAGATAATAAAGTCTAGCTAAAATGTGTATGTGAAAGAAGCACTGCAAATCACTGTCTCAGGCTCTGCACAAAACATATTGATCTATAGATTTCTCTCTCATAATAGCCGCTTTGTTTATTAGTTCAGTTTTCTTTCTGCTACAATGGTTCTTATAATAAGCTCCCCTAGTGATTTTTGAAACATGGAAAAAATCTAACCTTATTTTGTCCAGCTGTTCAGACAAATTAACAATGCCAGCTCTGATTTTAGTTAATATAGAAACTAAGGCAGAACTGCATGTTTAGAAATCATTTGTATGTAAGAAGCTGTGCTCCTGATCCCATGTCAGCTTAGGGGAAAAGACAGAGATAAACAAAGATGGCATCCTGTGGCCTTGAATCAACTCTCTTTACCAAGGTCTGCTCACAGTTACTTATTTATTTATTTTATTTTCCCTGCTCATTATGGAGGCTTTGTGTTAAGCTCTACAGCTGCAGGGGATATGCAGACACCAACTTGATCAGGAAATTCTGTAGCTGAGAGACTTTATATTTGGCATATAAGCAGAGTTATAGCACTAAGGGACTTGATTTGCCCTGCTCAGATATTCTGTACAATCTTCAACAGCTCATGCTTTATCAGTGACTGCAGAGAAACTGAAGAAAAAAAAAAAAAAAAAAAAAGGGGGGGGGGAAATAAAGCTATCTTTGCTAGGAAGAGGTCAAAGGAATACTGCTTCAGTACTAGTTGAAGCACCTGCTCCAAGAAAAATATGAAGAATTAGGGGAAAAGGCAGTGATGGTAGGTTAACTTAGGATGCCACCGGAGGAATGACAGCCCATATGTCACAGAATCATATAATCATAGAATGGTTGGGGTTGGAAGGGACGTCAAAGATCATNCAGTCCCACAGGTTCATGTCCTTTGTATGTTGGGAGCCCCAGAGCTGGATGCAATACTCCAGGTGAGGTCTCACAAGAGCAGAGTAGACGGAGAGAATCACCTCCCTTGACCTGCTGGTCACACTTCTTTTGATGCAGCCCAGGATATAGCTTGCTTTCTGGGCTTCAAGCCCACAGTGCTGGGTCATGTTGAGCTTTTCATCAACCAACAGCCCCAAGTCCTTCTCCTCAGGGCTGCTCTCAATCCATCCTCCTCCCAGCCTGTACCTGTACTTGGAATTGCTCTGACACATATGCAGGACCTTGCACTTGACCTTGTTGAACTTGATGTTTGCATGGGCCCACCTTTCAAGACTGTCAAGGTCCCTCTGGATGGCATCCCTTCCCTCCAGGGTGTCAACTGCACCACAGCTTGATGTCATCGGCAAACTTGCTGAGGGCAGACTCAATCTTATGAAACAAGTCCTTTTTCAGTCAGGGTTAATAACTCAGTCTTCCAACACAGGTCACTCGAGTCCAAGCCCTATAGTGCATATCAGGACCACAGGGAGCAGTGGATGATTTCAGTCTCTGCAGAGCCAGGCAGCAGAAAACCAACCCACCATGAAGTCTTTTACTTTCAGGACTCTTGGGCTTCCCTGAGTAGAAGGAATTGTGGGTTTGACAGCAAAGCTCATGAGCTGTGCTAATTCTCCCCTATGCTTCACTCCCCATGCATGCACCTTTTTCCACCTAAAGGACTGCAACCCAGCTCCAACCACACAAGGTGATTCCACTGCATGGACTCTGTTCTTAGTCTTAGCCTGAATGATAAGGTGAGCATTTTACAATCAAGTTGCCACATAGTTTACAACAGAAAGATAATCTCTCATTGGAAGAGTTGCTCTATAAAACATGTCTGCCTATTATTTATTCTAAACATGCATAGCTCAGGTTGACTTGTCCTTTATTAAAAAATAAGCTAAAATATAAAACTCACCCCTGCAGGACTCGAGCCCAGAAATGACAGACAAGGCTACAGGGATGCAGCATCTGAAAGAGTTAGACATTAAAACCCACTGTTCACACGAGCTCCTGAAATCTCAGAAGAGATGTACAACAGCTATATTTTAAGGCCCATTATTGGAAACAAAAAGTTTTGAGTATACTTTTTGTCTGTTTTCCTCTAGAAATAACTGGGTGCTGAAACTTTAAGCTATTCCAAGGGAGGAACTCTGTTTTATGGCTTTTTTGTTGTGTATATAAAAACATAAGAAATTCCTTACTGGGACCAATGACCCATCCTGCAGTCTGCCTCTAACAGTGTCAATAGAAAATATTATTTGTGGAGAACACACACATGGGGTGGCCTGTACACCATTTTCCACACTGTTTGCCCCAAGAGCTAAAGGATGCCTTGAATCTTCAGCACTCTTCCACTTTAAGCAAGCCTTGCAGGAGGGTAGATCGTATTCCTTGCTCAACTCTATACTTGGGAAGCTCTTTCACAGCCTCCACCCTGAAAGGCTCCCCAGTGGTCTCCATCCAGCGTTTCTGGTGGGAGCTATAATATGTAGTCCATCCACATCTAACTCATGCCATGGAGACTTTCATATAAGCTTGCATTCCACTCCAATTTCAGACACAGAGTAATAGGATGTCTTACAGCCAGCAGAGAATGAGGATCCCCAGTGAGTCAGCTTAACTCTGAGCTGATTCCTGTGATCCACCAGGGACGACTTCTGGAAAAGGCTAAGTGGCACAGGAAAGTTCACAGTGTTTCCTGGGTCCCTCTCTGCACACACCCATCAATTGCACTACATTAGAGCTCCCTGGCCCAAGCATCCTTAAGAAATGGTACTGTTGACTTCCTGCCATCCTGAAAAGTGACCCCTAGGCCTAATTCCACAAGCTTTTAGTCCATAAAAGAAGCTTTTCTCCAATCTGCAATAACCTTTAATGTTGAAATTTATCAAAAGTGTTTTGAAAAACCAAAGAAATTGTGGCCATTGGATCCCTTTTATCCGTGTGCTGGCTAACATCTTTCCAAATTCTGACAAGTTATTGGAGCAGGATTTTCTTTCACAGAGGCCTGCTGACTCTTTCCCAAAACACTGTGATTTATCCAAATGCTTAGCAATTTTAATACAGCCTCTACCATCTTACCAGGGCCTGAAGTCAGACTATATCATCTGTAGTTTGCATGAGTGCCTTTAGAACCTTTTCTGTAGATATGCTAGTCTCCTCGCACTGTGGGGTTTTGCAGGGCTGGGTTTCAGACATCAGCCAGAAGTTCTGCAATTTCTTATCTGGGTTGCTTCAGAAGTTATAGGTCAATCATGCCTTCTCTTGGTGCCGTATTGACTATTAGTTCTATTTGGTACATTACTTCCTGTGTATTTATTTCAGGTTCTTCCAGGTCCTGTGATCTATTTGTTGCAAAGAATTTAGAAGGTGTGGGAATCTCCCTAGCATCTTGTACACGCAGTAAAAATGAAAGCAATGTTTCACTGAACTTCTCCACTATGGTCTTATCATTCATGAGTTCCCCTTTTACACTTCTTGTCATCAAACAGTCCCACCAATTCCCTAGCTGGCTGATTTTGATGTATTTTAATAACTTTTCATTATCAGTTTGAGCATCCTTTGCAAAATGCTCTTCAAATTCTTTTTTAGCTCCTTTAATTTCCTGCTTCTATTTGACCTGCTATGTATTATGGATTTTTCTGTTCTCTTCATTTGAGAAAGCTTTCCAATTTTTAAATGCCAGCATCTTCTGTATGATAGCCTCTTTAACTTTTTATTGAGCAATGCAGGGTTTTTATCTGGATAGTTTTGCTTGCTTTGTTAGTTTTTGGTTTTGTTTGTTTGTTTGTTTAGTTTTACCTAGTCTTCTAATACAGAATTTTTTAACTCCAGTTTTCTTCCTTTTTGGATCTATCCCTTCAGCTTTTTGCTTTGCTTTGCTTCTATTAACTTTCTTATTTTCATGTATTTCTCTTTCTTACAATTGCATACGCGCACGCTGGATTTGTTTAACCTATTCTTTCCCACTACAATGGTAAACCTAGTTGAACTGGATCTAATATTATAGAGTGACTTTCCTAGTAAAACCACTTGGACTAGACATAGTGCAAGGTCAAGACCAAATGCAGAATGTCTTCAAAGTTTTGTTCTCCCTCTGCACACAGAGTTGGCACTGTAGGTGTTCCCATTTGCCTTATTTATTGATAATGTGCTTTTTATCTCCTTGCTGGCCTTTTCACAGGCCCACTGAAAACTGTAGCTGCCTTTTAAGTTGCATCAGTCTTTGCCCCCACTGGCTTTCCCCTGCCTTTAGCAGCCTACCTCCATTACAATTAGGGTACAGCTGCCCTTCCCGTACCAGGTGTTACTGTCCCAAGGGTTTTCCCACTTAATAGAAGGGAAGGGAAGGGAAGGGAAGGGAAGGGAAGGGAAGGGAAGGCAAGGCAAGGCAAGGCAAGGCAAGGCAAGGCAAGGCAAGGCAAGGCAAGGCAAGGCAAGGCAAGGCAAGGCAAGGGGAACCTGTGTGGTTTCATGCACAGATCTTGTGAATGTGTTTATTTTCACAAATTTTGTTTTGTTTACCCATCAAGCTCAACAACTATAAACATGTACATTAAGGTTTCATTGAATGAGAATTATGGGGCACAAAGCAAGAGTGCTCCTTTTCCATTTGTAGCTAACCATTATTTTCTTACTTAAATAGCTCAGGCATCCAGTCAAGTGAAGCAAAACTGCCATCAGATTTAGACAAATTGTGCTGTACCACACATAATATATGGTCAACCTTAATTCACAAGCACTTCAGATGCTTAAAAATCTTCACACTAACATGTGAATGATTATGAACAACTAAGAAATTTATAAAGATAGAGTTGAATTCATAATGGTGATTATTCACATAAATAATTCATACAATTCTAGAGTTAATGCATGCTTGACTCCATGGTAGCATATCTGGTAGTCTCTGTCAGAGTACATCACACTATTCCTACTGCTTAAGTTTTGTAAGGGTAAAATAGGTGGAAAAGGGAATAGCCTGACACATAACAGGATTTACGTGTTTCCCTAATAGATCAGTTTCTGGCATCTGTGTAGGTGCCATGTAGGCATATCTGATGTTGTTCAGCTGTATGTATTAGAATAATATCTTTTCTAGGATTTGATCTTTTGAGTGTAAGTATATTCAACACACAAAAGAGAAGTGTTGCAGAGACAGAGAGACAGAGAGAGAAAAAATGATTTTTTAAAAAGAGAAATTCTTTATTAAAGAAAGATACCATCAAAGGCAAATATTCACCAAATATGTCATTAAATAAAAAACTGTTACTTTGAGGAAAGAGATAAAAGGGAAAAAGGTTGAGAGAGAATGATTTTTATTATATGACACAGCTCAAAAGACATGTTCCCACCCGGCATGAAAATTCATATTGTTCCTATCCAGTTGAGTATTACAGAGAATTAGGATAAATACACAATTTTAATAGGTTAAAGTTAGATGCAAGGTTATTCCTCACAAAAGCACAGCTATGTAGTTTCTGTTACTTTCTTTTGTTTAAATTGAAAATACTGGAAAGAAAATTCTTCATGTTTTCCTATTAACTTTATCTGAAAAAAAACCCATGCAAACAAAAAAACAAAAAAAAACAAAAACAAAAAAACAAAACAAAACAAAAAAACTTAAAAAAATAAACCATTGCCCATATATTTGGTGTACTTTTATCTACTTACCTCCCCACCCCATTCCCCCGCCCCTTTTCATAAGGGAGGGGAAACCCATGATCTTGCTCTCAAGGATCAGTCGCTGCAAGGCTTAGGAGAGGTGACATAACTTCAGCCTGAGTGAAAGGGAAGGGCTACAGAGCCACGTCTGCAGCTTCCTCACAGTAAAAAGGGGACATGGAGTGGACAAGGCAGTGTGGATTAGACTGAAGTGAAGCAACAGGCAAGATTAAAGATTTGTCCCCTCTTACCACTTAATTTCTTCACATCTGACCTGCTCATACAAGAATTCCCACTGGTGTCAGCTTGACCAGCCAAACTGGTGTTGGCTTCGGTGTTTCTAAAGGGCAGTGGAGACTTTCAAGTGACTCCCAGAAACCGCCTGTGCAATTCAGCCATTCAAAGTGGTTTATTTCCTATCACAGCAATAAATAATACAGCATGACTTAAGGGAAATTTCACCTGACTCCTACTATTTGACTTTGCCAAAGAGTAGAAGCACGCAGATGGTGAGTTATGGTGAGTTACTATGTCTCACATGAAGAGAAATCTCTTCTCAAAATATGCTAACACAAAAATTGGAATAGTACGCGATTACTGGGAGTCTACGACGTGAGCTCTCCATGCTATCGTATGGTAGGATATGAGCCAGTTCTGGAACAGAAACCAAATGACTGCTCTAATGTGGCATGGTACACGATTCCTGAAAGGCAAGGGATATTAGTTTAGCAGCACTTAACTACTGCTGCTCGAGAGCTTCAAGAGTGCTCAGTTTAAACTTTGTGAGACTGAACTCACATCCATCTACATCCTCCAAACAGATTTAACTTATGTAACTTTGCTAATGCTGTAGAAGGTGGTGGCAGAGCAAGGAATTGAATCCTGATTACCAAAAGCGGCAGGCATGCTAGTGCTGGATCATCAGTCCACCCACTATTGATATTCATTAACGCCACCACTGCTCACACTGCGATGTGCTTTGCTATACTGATAGCTCCCTTGGTAAAATGGAAATCATGCAGATGCTCATCAGTGTGAGAACAGGCGGAAGAAGCAATGGGAGACTGCTTATTTCTGAATTCAGTTCAGGATAAAGCCAAGCTGATAGCTAAGGATGTCCAGTATGACTGTATTTTTTTTTTCTTGTGTTTTGTCATCTCGTTTATGTGTTTCTTTTGCTACCACTGCTGTTGCTTAATTCCTTGGCAAATCTGGATCCAACAGCAGTTTCCATTATGGAATATAACATATCTTGTCCCTCATCTCCTCCTCTCCAGGCTGACAATATCAGTACCAAATCCCTAATAAGAATGTTAATAGTTTGAATGCTTTATAAAAATGTGTGCATTGAAAATATTGTCACATATCCTGGTGCCTAAAGCTTTTAATGCTCTACTCCCCCATGTTTCCAAGTTTCTCCTTACTTTTCACATGTACTGAGGGATAATTTGTTCAGATTTATGTCACTTACCTTCCCTCAGAAACAAATACACTTGTTTATTTTCTCTGGACTTTATATTAGTTTAGAAGATTAGCAACTTGTATCTATTAGAAATGTATTTTAATAGAAAGCAGTTCATCTTTCAGGAGAAATAGTAGATGGGTAATCTGAGAACCAGAATTCTTCCGCATGTCCTTACAGCAGACTTGGCATGTGCAGTAATCACAGAAGTGTCTTTACAAGGTTTTTGCACAACCTTCAGAGATCACTCCAGATAGAAGAGACTAGTTAGGAACTTCTGCAGAGTTCCCAAAGTTCATTCTCTCTTTGACTCAGTTTCAGACCAAGCAGCATGTCAGTAATGTGAGCGGTGATGCTGTTATCCTTTATCAAGGACAGAGCTCAGTCCAGTAATTTAGCACTTCAAAGGTCTGACTGGCTTTCAGATACTACTGCTCTGGTCCAAATGCTGAACAGTGACAGACTGCACATCATTTTAACAATCTGCTGAGGTAGCTTGGGAAAAAAATAATGTGCAGTTAAGAAGAAAAACATTTTCAAAAATCAATGGCACTGTCATTCTTATTTTCATAATATTACTATTGTTCAAAAATAAATCCAAATCACAATTAAAGAAAAAAAAAAAAA
>VXBL01018527.1:980238-1003810 GCA_013400195.1 Aramus guarauna
AAAAAAAAAAAGGAAGGTAGCATTCATTTTGCCAGCATTTCACCCAGTTATTACTTTTGTGTTTAGTTCATTTAATTTTAATGACTGATAGTACAAGGTCTTAAGTAAGCAGAAAAAAAATGGTGCCTGCTAAGACTACAAGCAATGCTTAGTACGTTCTTTAGGGAAAAATTGTGTCTTTCACAACCTCTCTTCAAGATACAATCAATTTTTCTTTTTTCTGCCTGTCTGCCAATCAGCCAGTTTTGCACAACTCCCTTAGGTAATACCAAGCTATTTGGTATTGAGGTTTCCCTCAGTCAGCAGTTCTGACTTACTAATCGAGTCAGCGTTCTTGTTTTTGTTATGTTTAGCTCCTGTGTTTCAATTATTCCCTCATCATTTTACTTCCTGTCTACTCCTCTGCCATGCTTTTGATAAAGTAAAGAGTCTTGTGGGGCTAGAAAGCCACTGAATCATCTTGCACTATAACGATGGATCTGGATACTTGCCACCAGGGCAAAATGTTACTAGATTTAAATTGAGAGCGCAGTATTTAAGAGAGAGAATACTTTTAATTAACAGACTGTACTTAAACTAAAAGGTTTTATATATGTTTACAACTTCCTGGCATTGCTGCTGAAGGAGAGGTATTTGTGAACTTGAAGAGATGCAATAAATCTGCTCTGTGCCCCCTCCCCCAGCCTCTTTTTTTTCTTGACAAGCATGTGATAGAGAAAACTGTGGCTCTAGATGAAGATCAAAGAGGAAGAAGTGACTTAAATAGGTAGGTTAGTTGGGTGGGTAGAGCGTTAGCAAAGTTCAATGAATTCAATGTAATAATTCAATATAATAATTGTCCCTCCATTCTGTTGAGAGGACAAATACACTGAATACAATAAGGTTGTATAGTAATAGGGATCACAAAAGTTAATTGATCATAAATCAGACCTTAAAATAGATCCAAAAAGTAGATTGATGATAATTTGGTCCTTAAAATAATGGTGTCTCAGTCAAGATTGAAGGTACCTTACCATTCCTCTTGCCTAAATTTAAATAAAAACGGACAATAGAAGGTTGTTTGTTTGTTTTTTTGTTTTTGTTTTTGTTTTTTTTTTAAAAGAAATACAGTGAGCACTGGCAAAACCACTTTAAGTTTGTTAGAAACCAGGCTCTTCTTCCTTGAATTAGTTTGGGAAAGTGAAACATCATTACAGTATGTACTTTGTTTCAGATTTTCAACTGTTGATTTTGAAAAAAAAATACAGAAGGACCTGGAAAGAAAGAACTACAGCAAAGAGCTTAATTTTATATTCTAAATAAATCATATGTAGATTAAATATTTTATTTTCTGTCATTTTCTTTAAATATGTCTGACAGAACAAGGATTGACTGCAATAGTGAAGTTGTGAAGATTTTTTTCACATCTTTTGAATTGCTGGAGAATTTCCAAAGCTGGCTCATGTTACAGAAAACATGAAAAATATTACTTTTTTTCCTCACTTTTCCACAGTTTTCACCTGTTCAACAGATGGTACATTTTCTTTTGGCCCAGATCTCCAAAGTTTCAGCATCTTGTACCCCCAAAGGTTGTGTTGTCTTGCAAATTCACAATGTTAGTAAATGTCTGTTTGCATTCCTCGCTTTCATGATAGAAGGGTTTTGACTATACCATCATCTGCCTTCAGAACTAGCCAGATATTGTCTGGTACCTTCTTGTTAGAGCCTATTTCCTACTAATTGATACTATTTTTGTATCTTTTACCTCCTGTTTCATGATTTCTTCTCTTTTACAAATCAACTGATTTATGGTACGTCATATCCTTCTGTTTTCAGCCTCTACTTTTTCATATCTAGCTTTGCTACGGGCCAGTGATAAATATTTAGCACTTGGTAGACTTACCAGACTCAAATATTAAAAAGCCATGCCTTCTTATGTTTTGAGATTGGGTTAAAAATCCTGTACACTAAGTGCAATGCATTTTTTCTTCTTCTTTGCCATCTGGTTCTGAGTTTTTAAAGATTCTTTTGTAAATTTACAGTTTTAGTAAGAATTGGTTGCTACCCAAACTTGAAAAGCTGACATTATCATGCTGTTAAATATACTACTAAAGGGCACTCAATATCAAGAAAATACACAATCAATTTGTAATGCCTCCTGAAAAACCAATTTCTGCTTTTGATAATAATTCTATGTGCCCCCCTCTGTGTGGGCAAATGACAGCTGAATACATGTGCAGTTACATAGGTGAAGCTCTTCATGATAACACATTTGTTCTTAGGCTGGAAAGGCTAGCAATTTGCTTTAAACTGAAAGACTAGGACCGCCAATAAGATTTGCTCAAATATACAACAAATGTTAAATTTAAGCAAATGTTTATACAATTACAAATTTGCATCTAGGTTAGGAAATTCACTTGCAATTACATCTTCCATCTTTACAATCTGTCCCACAAATGTTCAAATCATCAAAAGTTTCTTCATCATCTACTCAATTAGATAAGTAACTAATCCTCATGTTTGACCCTAGAATATTGCCAGAACTTGTCTGTTAGTCCCCTTCAAGAATATTCTTTTAAGCAGAAATGTTAGTCCTACAGATCTGTGTATTGCTGTTGCTCTTCTTCCCCTGTGTCAAGTGAGTTTATTCAAATCTCTGTTTTGTTTTGCATTTTTTACCAAAGAGAAACCCGTGAGTGTTTCAAGAACCTGTTTATAAAAGATGCTATAAAGAGGTAATGGTTACATCTGTGAAACTGGTGCTTTATTGTCTATATCTCTATCCCAACCTCCCTGACTCCATTTATTTTGAAATCAATGTTTGCATCCCACTTGTGTGACAGAAACAGTCATGAGCTACTAGCCTTAAACTGCACGTGCACCTTCCACTGTGGTGTCCATGAATTTCTCACTTCTCAGTGTTTGGGTGGTGAGGAAATTTGCAAGCTTCTCACAAGAACCCAAATCAAGAGAACAAGCTTCCTAGAAAGGTGTTCGATGTCCCAAGCCTGTCAGTGTTTAAGAGGCATTTGGACAATGCCCTTAACAACAGGCTTGAACTTGGTCAGCCTTCAGTTGGTTCAGGCAGTTGGAGTAGATGATCATTGTAGGTCCCTTCCAACTGAAATAGTCTATTCTAGTCTAGTTTAATGTAAAAGTGTGAGCCTTTTCCAGAAGCAAAAAATGTCTCTGGTTTCCTTGTTCCCTGTGGGATTCAGCACTTGCCTTTCCCTCTCTCTCTTATAAGTCTCCTCCAAGTTTCCTCATGTGTGCTGGAATGCACATTTCCACTGAGCATTCAACCCCTTCGGAACGCTGACTGCTGCTTTTTTAATGTATGGAGATAAAGTCTTCCTATATTCAGACATAGCTTTGCTGATGATGTGAGACATTTCAGGTTCTACAACACACAGACTCACTGTGCTTCACTTTCTGTCTCTTTCCAAACCTCCCTTGTAAAAAAAACTTTCATACCATATTTTACTTCTTAGTTTTTCCTTCTTTAATTATAATTTAATGTAATTATAATAGAACTTTTTTTGTGGCCTTATTCTCTGCTGGTGTAAATTAAGACAATATCATTGATCTGATGAAAACACCAGCAGTGTGAAAAAATGAACACTTTAGTCTTTATTGCCAAATATTTGAGCAAGGCATTTTTTGTATGAAAGGCAGTCTACACAAATGAGGATTGTGGAGCAGGTAAAATACATGACAATAGCTATATTTTAAACCACTGCAGTTCACTAGACAATACTAAAAACTCTTTAGAGACATGAATTTCTTGCTCAGAGTAGCTTAGCTGTGTTATGTGTTTGATTTTACTGAATAGCATTATATCCCTGTATATACAATCCTAGTACAGATGTTCAACTGGGGTAAATCAGCATAATATTATTGACTTCAAGTGAGCTCATTCAAATCTCAGGTTTGTTTTGCATTTTTTACCAAAGAGAAACCCGTGAGTATTTTAAGAATGTGTTTATAAAAGATGCTATAAAGAGGTAATGGTTACAGCTGTGAAACTGAGGCTTTTTAGATAGATAACACAGTACTAATTTTTGAAACATGCTGCTTTCATTCGTAATTTCCAAGGCACTACACATTTTTCTCCCTCTGTGCTGTACACTTACTTCTGAGGGCAGGCTTCACGGAAATCTTTAGGCAGGAGAACACACACAATAGACACTGCCATGGCACTCAAATCAGCTGCAGGCAGAGTCGAAGCACCTTGGGAAGGAAAGCAATAGTCCCTGCAGCCTGCTGCCCCTCCTGCCTGCTGGTCAGCCCTGTGTCCGCTTTGTACCAGCCTTTGGTCAGCTGCAGGTCTGCCATATATCATCTCTCCCCTCCTCCCACACACACACGTTTTGTCTTCTTATTCAGGGAGTAAACAAAATTAATTATTTCAAGTTTCTGATATATCTATGGGTAAAATGAGGGGATGTTTGAGGCTGAAAGTTTAATTCAAATATATTGCTGACATCTTTCCCACTGTTTTTCCCTCTTCTACACAATGATCTTTCTGAGTTTTTTGCAAAGCTGGGCATCATCCTACCGACCATTTGTGCACTCACCTCATGATGGTCACTTCTGTCCCACCTTCCTCCAGGCTTTAGAGATTCAGAATGTCTTGAATATCAAAAGTTATATTATAGTCATGATATGTGGTTTCCATTGCTTCCCTTTTGTCAGGTAAGTGAGGCAAAGAGGTTGGTTTGATGCAATTTGTTCCTGAAAAAGGCACTTTGGCTGCTTCTCATCATCCTGTTATTTTCTAGATGCTCATAGATGTATTGATTAATAATTTCCTGTCCAGTGATGCATTTTAGATTTATACTGATCAGTCTTTATTTTCTTTTCTCTGCTTTATGTTTTTAAAGAGAGCTACTATTTTTTTTTTCTCCCACACTGTGAAGACCATCCTGATCTTTCATCATATATTAAAGATAATCTTTCAGCTTTTTCTTTAAGCATTCTGTGATAAGTTTCAGTAGGTCTTGCATTACTTAAATGTTTTGCTGATGTATTTTCTGGTGTCCTAATCAATTATTACAGAACCCCAACAACAACAACAAATCTTCCTCTGAAATGTATTTACTCTCCATCATATTTAAAAGACTCTATATTTTCTTTATCTTCTTAAATCAGAAGCATCTGCAGATCTTGCATTCTATGTCCCTATCTTTTCTAACATATTTGTTTCTCAAATTTTTTTTGGTTGTATTTCTAAATGTCTATCCTATTTTTTCATAATGATCTCAGCTATATTTTCTTGTATCTGAAACTTTTGTAACTTCTTTTTAACTTCAGGTAATTCCAATTATTAATTTGCATTTTCCAGTCCCAAAGCACCCTGATACATGTTGTCAGGTTAAAATTTTGTCATCTCTGAAGTTTTGAAAAATTTATAGGACCAGCCTTGTGGTTTTACATTGTCCTGAACCTTGCCAGCCATTTATTTAGCCAAATAAAAAAATGTTTAAAATCCAAAATAAGCTTATATTTTCCAGTAAGAATCAGAATAGACACTGGCAACATTCACCATGGGATTTGTCAATAGAAATTATGTTGATGTCTCTGGTGGAATTTGTCCAAGGGAATTAATTAACATTTTATTCTTCAGACCTGTGGGGGTCTGAAGGTAATGTGATGTTTGTACATAAGCAAAAAACTACATTATCAATTTCTCCATGAAAATACAGAGACAGTCAATAAAGATAACAGTTCTGAGGATAAAAAGAAAGGCATATTCAACCCTCACACACACACAGAAGGTGAAAACATAGAAATATTCTGAAATGGCCTAAGTTTGTGATCTGTTAAAAGTTCTTGTACAGAGATTATTTACCATGTTTTTTTAAACAAGCATTACATTTGGCTGGGATTGAAAGTGGTGATGGACAGCCTGCCTGTAATTGTAGATGACTGCTACAGATGAGGATGGAGGAACACCTAGCTGTCTTGGAAGGAAACTGAAGCAACAGTTCCCTTATGCTGAAGGTGGAAGGGTAGTGTCTGTTGTCATCTCCCACAGAAGGAATTTTATAAAGAGTGTCAGGGAGTCTTTCACAAACAGAAGGACCAACTAAATGAGAAGGAACAAAAATCGAGACATTCTGAAGCCATAATCATATTTCCTAGTTGTGGGGAGATTGATCCCAAGCTGGGGGACTACATTCTTCAGAAACACATGGAATGAATGGAGACCGAGTATGGCTTTGAAATATAGGGTTTGGACACCAGCTTCTATTTTGTCAGCTTTGGCACAAGATATTTGATCCCTGGTTTACTCAGACAGTTCACAGAGATCATCATGTTGGCCCTACCCCTATATTGTGGCACAATGACAAAGAGAAATCATATTTAAGATGTTATTAGAAGAATATACCTTTGTGGTAACTTACCTGAAGTATTTATAAAAACAATGGAATTGCCTACCTGGCCTTACTTATTCAAGCATTGCCAATCTGTTTTTACATGATTCATATCTCCCATTCAGTAAAGACGAATTGAACTATGATAATAAAGGCACAAACATTATTGGACATGTTGGTATCTCTGGTATGTTTATTTCCTGGTGTTCATGAAAGAGGAATACGCGTACTTTTCCTGCTCATAGATATTTCCCATTTAAATAGTCAAAATATATAGATATACAGAGTTACTTCTGAAAATTGCATAAAGTTTTACTGAAGTATGTACCACCAATAAATAGTATGATTCATAAATTACTTCCCCCTCCCCCCAAATTCTAGTATTCTATTTTCATCCTATATTCTCCTGAAAGCAATATCAAGTCATAAACCATGAAGCAGAGCAGCTGAGCAGCAATAAGTATTGCAAGTAGAGTGTCAAAAAACTGCTGAATTAAAGTGGAAAGAGTCCAAACTAGAAAAATACTCTCTCCCCTTTTTGTAGACCAATCATGGTCCAATAACATTAAGTCTAATATCTTCCTTACCACAGTGAAGATCCTTCTCTTCGTGTTGTTCTTCCCTTTTTGACAGTCCATCCATTCAAGCAACTGCCCCTGAACGCTGCAGTAGGAACTTAGATAAAATAGGGCTTGATAATAATTCTAGTATCAGAGCTCTCTCTAGTGGTGACTGTGCTATCACATTATCTATTATCCATTCTAGCTATATACAAGGTGGAGTGAGTACCTCTCAAATGGAACCCCAGTAAATTCCTCCTTTTGTGACACCCGTTAGAGAGATTTTAGGCTGACAGAGGTGTGTTAGGGTGGGAATACATGAGTGTGAAGAGAAGGGCAATGGATTCTTAGTTGCGTTGGGACCTTGGGCTTGGGCAGATGAGGTAGGGTTGTAATCATCCTGGCACCAGCTACTTAACTAGACAAAGGGCAGGACAGGCAAGTTATAGTGAGGGAGTTCACCATCTCAGCACTCTACTCTGCTGAAGGCTGCTGTGGTCAACAGGAGCACTGACAGACGAGAAGGTCTGATGGGGCCTTAGCTGGCTCAGGGGAAAGGCTGTCCATTTATTTTAAACTATTATGTTGATACTTTTAGTCTACAACATCCTACTTTGCATTGAAAGGGCTGAGGGGTCAGCCAGCTTTTCTTCTGCTGACTGTGCTTTGTTGGCTGTCACAGGAGGGGAGGAGAGGATAGAGAGGTTGTAATATAAACTTCAACATAAGGGTGGTTGGTCTGTCAGTACTGCAATGCAAGTAAATGAAGCTGTATAATTTTTCTTTTTCAACATGTTTCCAGATGACAAAAAGCTGCTTTCAAGGAAAAGAGAGGCTAGGAAGTATGACAGATTGTACAGAGCTGCACTAGAACATATTCTTCCTATGGAGAAGGCAGAGAAAGGCAGAATGATGAGTCCATCTGAGAGTGCAGTTTTGACCTCTTCTGTTTCATGGAGAAGTTCTTCACGAGAGAGGATGAGCAGCCTTCTGTCCCATTAACTAGTGTCAGTCAACATAACTGAACTTTGAACTCAGTTGAATATTATGTCTTTGAAGAAATGTCCATGGAAAATGGGTGAATAAAAACTTCATGATTTGCTTGGAGACTGGAGATGAAAAAACGCAGCACAGTATAGAGGAAGAGTCAGTGACTCTCTAGCAATTCATTTATGCCTTATTATAGTGGCTACAAAAAGTCAAATCCTTGCCAAACACTACTGAAGGTATAGTCCATGCTCCATTAATCTTGCATCATAGGAACTGCCATGGATAAGAACACACAGGCATTAAGAAGGATAAAAGTAACACACAGTTAATACAGTAGTCAACTCAATTTGCCTTTCACAGTTGGAATCATCATAGATATGGTTGTTAAGAGGCACAGAAATGTAGTGGCCTGCACATGAGTCCAGGGAAGTAGTTCCTTTGTGTGAAAGTGTATCAAACTTTGAGAATGAGGTGGATATAAGAATGCTGAGTGTTTTCTAAGTATCAGGGAACAGACGTTTAACTCCTGGAGTTTAAAAATAAAAAATAAATTAAAAAAAAAAAATAAAAATCCATAGCGCTCTGACTGAAAAATGACACAATCATTGGACCTAAAACTAAAAGCTCCATTTTTTTTTTAGTTTCTTAGAGGATTCATTTATCAGAAAATCTCATAATTCTGCAAAGATAATGCAAGCGTAATAGGCAACTGCAAGGATAACAGCAATTTGAATGAAGCAGAGGTAGTTAAGGGATCTGGTCTCAACTGCAACTGAACTGCAACCTACTTGAAGTTACACAAATGTTATGCAGAAAAAGACCTGGGGTCCTGGTGAACACCCAAATTGAACGTTGGCCAGCAGTACACCCTTGTGGCAAGAAAGGCCAATAGTATCCTGGGCTGCATTAAGAAGAGTGTTGCCAGCAGGTCAAGGGAGGTGAATCTTCACCTCTGTTCAGCACTGGTGACACTACACCTTCCTCTCTTACAAGGAAATGCTGAAAGAAGTGGGACTATTCAGCCTGGAGAAGAGAAGGCTCAGGGGGATCTTATCAATATATACAAATACCTCGAGAGAGGGTGCAAGGAGGACAGAGCCAGGCTATTTTTCAGTGGTGCCCAGTGACAGGGCCAGAGGCAATGGGCACAAACTGAAATACAGGAGGTTCCCTCTAAACATCAGGAAACACTTTTTTACTGTGAGGTTGACCAAGCACTGACACAGGTTGCCTGAGGAGGTTGTGGAGTCTCCCACCTCAGAGATATTCAAAAGCCATCTAGATATGGTCCTGAGCAGTCTTCTCTAGGTGACCTTGCTTGAGCAGTGTAGTTGAACAAGATGATTTCCAGAGGTCCCTTCCAACCTCAACCATTCTGTGATTGTGAAAGACACAGCTATTAATTTGGAAGCAGAGCTAAGAGGATTGAAAATCTCTTACCTGAAATGAGTCATGATGATCAGTGAACAGTCCATCAGACGGCAGTACAGGAAATGAGTTCTGAGAGCTTGTTCTCTACCTCTTCTGACTAAAAAAGACTGAAATAACAGATACAAACTTAAGAAGAAATTGCAGTTAAGATTAAATCAATAAATTCAGATTTCCAAATTAATGTGATATCAAGCAATCAGCTTTCATCTTTCATTGACAAGACACATAGAAGAGTCAGTTTTATTTAAGACTTTTGGTCTGTTTCTAACCGCAGAAATATTCTGACCTAGTCAGAAAGTATGCAAAGGATGAAGGCAGATGTCTTTCATGTAAATGTCCTTTGGAAAGATCAATTCTTGTTTTAAAAATTTCACAAAAGAAGTGACATGATGTAAGCATCTCAGTCCCATAGCAGCTAGTAACAAAATAAAGCCCTTGCAGTGACTGCTTCATGCCTCATTCTTCAATCCCAGTGCTGGTGGTTTCTACTGTCCACAGCAGTTCTATCATCTGATACAGCATCATGGACTCTTTCCACAAATCTAACATCAAAAGTATGGTAAAATAAATACACACAAGGCCTATTTTGACTAGTTACTTTTTAGTTCAAAGGAGCCTTTTGACCAGTATTATTTTGCACTGATATCATGAAACAATTGATATACCAACACAGATGTCTGTACATAAAAAAATAAACAGATATTAAAATGGAACATGTCCTCCCAAAGGTAGAAAGTATTTCTTTCTGCTCATTTTAATGGGATTTATGTTCAAAAGCTGGGATTTAATTTCCTTTTTCTTTTTTTTTTCTTCCTCCCTCCACCGTCCCTACCCACTGTCTTTTTTTTATTTTCTTGCTAGCAGTAACCTGGCATAGCTTGGAACATAGCCATGGTCTCTTGTTGCACTATCAAGTGACTTGGCTAGTAATTCTGTTCTTTTACATCTTCCTCTACACAATTTATCCAGGAGAAATAGGGAACAATACATAGTTTATTAAAGCATTTGAGGGAATGTCTTTTTTTACCATAAGAACAGTGGTCTGCTTCACTGGGTGGAGAAATTCTGCTTGCCAGACAGACCAGAAGAGAAGTTATTTTTTGGCTGCTGCATTCTCTTAACACCTGTTCCTGGATGGAAATGTCTGTGGTGAGCTGCACACTGTTGGGATTGAGCTAGTTCAGATGCTAGCCTGTGATATCAATCAGTAAGATGGTATCCCACTTTTAACTCCTGACCTTCATGTCAGATGGAAAAGTCCACTGTGTGGACATACCCAGTTTGGTGACAAGGCTTTCTAGAGTTACGTTGCCAGAGGCCAATATATCTTCCTCCCAGCAGGTGATAAAATTTCCCTATCCACGGGGCTACATATGGGCTTGTGGGCTGCCTTATGCTTCCCTACTGAGAACAAGGGCTTCCTCCCTAAGACAAGAGCAGTTCTTTTTTGCCCAGTTGGGAATTGTTACTCTTGATCTAGTAGCAGGCCTTCTTTAGGGTTTTCACCATTGTCCATCCAATGTCCTGAGATCTAGCAGGCTGTTTGCTCTATCATCCTGGTTTTGATCTACTCATCTAAAGCCTTATTATGGGTCACCTTCTCTATACCATGCTTTCAGATCGCGATAGGGATGGCAAAGTTTCTCCCTGCTTCAGTTTTTGCCCCAATTTGTTCAGGATACTGATGGCAATGCTATAAATGACAAAACTGTATAATCTGTTCTCTTGCAGTTTTTCAAGAAGTGCTCACTAACACTGCGGACTGGGATTAGGTTAGAATATGCCATCTCATGCACTAATTTCTGAATACAGACTTTAGACTGCCCAGATGAGAGTTTTTCTGCATGTGAGTCATCCATACTCAATACCTTCATGTTCTAAAGGCCTTAAGAGGTAGGAGCTAAGCCTTCTCCTCCTTTCTCCCTGTATGCCAGGAAAAGAATTTTCTTGGTCTCTGTGGGGAGTTCATGCAGCTAGATAGTATGGCTGGTGGGGAGGGAGGTGGATTTTGACCTTCAGGTCACTGCTGTGAATACTCTTCTGGCCAGGTCCTGTATGCAGAAACATCCATGAATATTCTTGGGTACAGAATATGCAATAAGGACCAGAGTGAATAGTTTCTCTCAAAAAAATCTAAGGCATCACAAAAATGAGCTGGCAATGCATGCTTTCAGCCCAGATGGCCAATCATACTCTGGGCTGCATCAAAACCAGCGTGACCAACAGGTCAAGGGAGGTGATTTTGACCTTCTACACTGCTCTTGTGAGACCCCATCAGGAGTACTGCGTTCAGCTCTGGAGTCCCCAGTAGAAGAAAGACATGGAGCTGTTGGAGAGAATCCAGAGGAGGGCCATGAAGACGATCAAAGGGCTGAAGCACCTCTGCTATGAAGACAGGCTGAGAGAGTTGGGGTTGTTCAGCCTGGAGAAAAGAAGACTCTGGGCAGACCTTCTAGCAGCCTTCCAGTACCTGAAGGGAGCCTAGAAGAAAGCTGGAGAGGGATTGTTTATCAGGGAGTGTAGTGATAGGACAAGGAGTAATGGCTTTAAACTAAAAAAGGGTAGATTTAGATTAAATAGTAGGAAGAAATTCTTCCCTGTGAGGGTGGTGAGGCACTGGAACAGGTTGCCCAGAGAAGTCATGGCTGCCCCCTCCCTGGAAGTGTCAAGGCCAGGCTGGATGGGGCTTTGGGCAACCTGGTCTAGTGGAGGGTGTCCCTGCCCATGGCAGGGGGTTTGGAACTAGATGTTCTTTGAGGTCCCTTTCAATCCAAAGCATTCTGTGATTCTATGATTCATATGATTCTATGAAAAACAATTGTCATTGTCGAATTCCAGTCTCTGTGCAATCACACTAATATTTTATTACAAACTGTATTCTCCTACCTTATATTTACGGCCACAGAACAGGCTTTTAATGCCATCGGCTGAAAAGTGATAAAGATCTTCTTTCCATCTATTTTTTTCAGATCAATTTGAGGTGGTCACTCAGCAATAAATTGAGTCTCTAAATCAATCTTATTTCTTCCTTTTTAAAGATCACTTACCACTCCTCTTCTTAAGCACTGACACCAACTATTTTAATCTAGCTATTCTAAATCATTTGATTCATACGGGTAATAGAAAATCCCTAGAAATTTAACAGTACTTGGATCTTAATTACCAAGAAAGCCATTGTGTGAATTAAATTGGAATATAGTATGCTTTTATATGGCCCCTTTCACACATAAGGTGCAGTGGCAGTGAGACGTTTATGATGAACTGAACAATGTCTGATAATAAAGCTGCATCACTCCACTAATTTGAAGGGTCCTAAGAGTGATACACTTTTTGTCAAGGTGGCTTTATACCAGGATTCTGCAGTCTAGAAGGTAGGTTTCTGTCACTCAATATTTCATTTTGCAAGTCTCGTTACTTGCAGTTTTCATGCTTGGCAAGGTAAGAAGTGACATGCTGAGTCAAAGCTGTGCTATTTATGGCCAACTGTATATCCAGACTGACATGACAGCCTTAAAGAAACACAGAGTTATTTTAATTAATAAGCACGTTTGCTTCCATCTGACAGGGAAATCAAATACATACATTGGGGCATTTCACTTGGCATTGGCCAAAAGTTAAATAATAAGCATGCTGTTTAGCCAAACTTACCCTCTGTATGCAATGATAATGAAGAAATTCTAAATAAATTTTCTTACTTTTATTTCATGAAATAAAAATATGCTCCCATTTTTTTATAATAGAATCTCCATAACTGATAGGAAAAAAGCAGTAGATGAGTCAAAATTTACGTAAGTTTCAGTGAATTTTCTGTTTTGATAGAATAGATCAAGCAATTGTCTATGCAGCACACTTGTTTATATATTTTTGTTTAAATTGCAAATTATTCTGTCTTGATATGTTTCTGTCATAGAAGAATTTTCTAGAGGCAAAGAATATATTGCTATACAGCATGTTAAACTGATATATCAATTTAGTCTTAAAATTAGCAATATCTTCCATTTGTCTTGTATGGGGCAATCTTTTGCATACAATACAGAATAAGTACATTCTTGGATTCCAGAAAGCAAGTCAAAACTCTTCAAGTGATCTGAATATTGTTGGTGGTATTTTAAGACTCATCTATAATTATTCATCTTTTTGGCTTATGTTTTTACACAGGATATTTCTCAGTTTCAAGTTTTACCACATTGATCTCCCTCATAAACCATGTTTTGGTATGATATCTCCAACAGGTGCAAAGCTCAGAGATATGTTCTCCACATTAAGTGTCTTTGGGTAATAAAACCAACACATCAGGTCTCCCAAAGAGCTCCATTTCAAACAGCTTGTACTTTCACCACATATAATTGGAAGTCATGTGGTCCAGCCTTTTTAGTGGGATGTACTAAAAGCTCTTTAGGGATCCAGGCTGGCTGCACAGATGCAGCTGTAGTGGCACAAAGGCAAAGACAGAAGTTGAAGAGGAATTATCTACTGCGCTTGATGTAATGTGTAAGCCAAAAAGTTGAACCACCCAGAATTTGCTTTGCATACAATAAGCAGTTTTAACTCCTTTAAAAATCAGATCTCAAGCATGCAAAATGCTTTGGACAATCTGCCCATACATTACATACAGTTGTTTATTTTGTTACTCACTACATCAGAATTTCTATTACAGTCTTTGTTAGCATAACTGTCTGCACAAATCCCTAAACGTAACTTCTGTTTCATCTTGTTTGCTCTTTTTCTTTTCTATTATGTTTTTTTCTTCATGAATGCACTGCTTAATTATTCCATCCTCAAATGGCTTCTTCACAGCATGTTTAAAAAAAAAAAAGTCTCTCTCTACTGGTCCCCACATCTTATTTTCCTTAATTATTTTCATTAGTTGCTTCTGCATTGTCATTTTCCCTTTTATCCTTTCCATGCAAATATATTGTGTTTTACTCAATACAAGCAACTTACATGTCACATTTATCTTGTCACTCTCCAATCCACTGGCCACGAGCATAGTGAATCACACTTTTACAACAACAGATCATAAGGTTAGATATCTTTGTGACCCCAAAACACACAGACAAAATAACATATAACTTATGCAAATTTATACTACTTGTATACATATGTATTTTGATTATTACACATAAATGCTAATTAAGGACTCAGTCCTGCCCTATATTAAGTCCCAAGGCTTGCAAAACATTTAGGTAATCCTAAATCCTAGCCAGAGGACCAATCATATGACAACATTGTGCTCAGACGCAGTTAAAACTTTGGTATTGAAACTAATTTTCAACTTTGACAGAAACATCTGTCTCCATTTCCTTTGGTGTCATTGTATGTATTACAACAGGACTTGAAGGTCCAATAGATACAGGAGCCCTATTATTCAGCGTCCAGTGCAAAACACTATAATGTGAATCTGTGTTCCACAGAGTGAAGCGGTTTGGCAAGAAGAACAGTAGGGAATGGAGTAGCTCAGAAAGGTGGTATGGCATTCAAAATCACAGACTTGAGCAGGAGAGAGGTCTCTCCTTTTGCAGTTATACACCCCAGCAACAGACCTATCCCCTTCTCCCCCCTCCCCAACCCCCCCCACCCCCCGCCCCCGNNACCCCCACCACTCCCGCCCCGGGAGTTTTGCTGTGGTTGTCTTGCATTGTATATAATACAAAAATGAGAGAGAAAACAAAGGCAGTGGTTTCCTGAATTCACAGAAATCAAAAGAAAGATTGACATTCATTTAACTAAAGCTGAGGACTTTCCAATTCCTGTGCAGTATGTTTCACTATAAGACACTATAATTACAGTAGATCTTAGCAAAATAATAGCATATCAGTCTGCAGTACAAATTAATGGAGAATAAAGGTAAAACCTGCATGGGTGTTATAATAAATGATCACTCTGTGTGTGTGTGTATATATATATAAAAGTAGGGACTTAAAATAAGCCATTCCTGATTTGTATCAGTGGAAGGGAGGGATGAATATGGTCTTTGAATTACAGTACCAACTGTGAAAAAAATGCTGTTGAATACTTGTTTAGTTTCTGTATTGTTCATTTTGAAGTGCTCCACCAGTATTACTTTGGTTAATATTCCCAAAAATATTGCACATCAAAATAAACTGAGATGGTTATAATATTATATTATTATAAACATCCAATATTATAATCATCCAAGCATATTAAGCTGATTGATACTATATAAGGAGGTCTAAAGGAGGAGTAGCATTACTTAGAGACATGCTATGCAGAAGAGGAAAAAAAGAAGGCAAAATAATGGGTAGCAAGAAATACATTTTCAATTTTCAGGGGACTTTTATGAAAATAAAGAGAGTGGTGTGTGTCTCCCCACCCCTCCATCTCTCCCACGCCCCCCGGCTCCCATCATGGGAAAATACTCTAAAAATACATTTCTAGAAAAGAAAACACTTTTCTTGGTCCAACCTACAGTGCGACAGCACACCATACAACAGAATCCCTGGGCATTTATTTAGGGAATAATGTTGAAGCTAAAAGGAAGAAATTAAAAATGTATAATTTTTCATTTCTCATTGCATTAGATATTATTTTTCTTTAGACCAAATTTTTATTTGGAAACAACTGATCAGGTAATAAGGAGCCTCCATAGACCTTTGCAGTCAGCAACCACCTTTAACAGCTTGATCTTGCCTGAGCCAAACGCTCTCCTTTCGCCGAACCCTTAATCCTTGAAAAAGAATTTCCAGCTCTTTCAGCTGGACTCTTTAACTTCTTTTGCACTGGGATGTGATGTTTCCTCCATCCTCCACTTTGCTCCTCTTTGTCTGTGTGTTGCTGCTTTCCTCAATGTCCAGCCTTACTTGCTGCTCGTTTCTCACTTACCGCTCCGCTGCAGAGATCTCTCTGCCATCCTTTGCCCCTTTTCTTTTTTCACTTGCTCAACTTTCAGTGTTCCCAAACACCCACTCTGTGCTGCACTTTGCCCTATCAATATTTCTTGAAGCTAGAGGAGACAATTACACCCACATTTCTTTTGGCAGTTTAGGCATCTTGTAGTAACTTGTCTCTCACGCTACCCTTGATGAGTGCTGGCTTCCTTTCCCTTAATCAGTTCTCTCCGTAATTATATCTCTCCTTAATTAGTTGTCTGATTACTATTCCCTCTCTACCAGTCATGATTATACCTGTCATCTGACATTGACAGTCAGCCCCACCTTGCTCATACTAGGAGTTTCCACTCTCCAGTTTTTTGATACCCACATACTGATGCTAAAATCAGTATCAGAGTATCTTACACAAAGAGCCAGTATGGATTTGGGCAGGTGCAAGGACTCTGTTGGACCGCTTGCTCAAAGAACGTCATCAGCCATGGCCTTCTGCTGGGTGCAAAGGGCTGCAGGAAGAAGGTAAGAAAGGTAAATTCCTCTTTCAAGTGCACCTTTTTATGCCTGATGTGCAAAACTTTGGACCCACTTTTACTAATTATGTTCTTCTGCGTCCCCGACTTTTCTGCACATCAGCTCTGTCCATACTGTTTTACTAGCTTATACCCATCAGATATAACGAGGTAGTAAGAAACTAAAATTATGGGTATATGTCATTGCCAGCAACTTGCCAGACCTGTTACCATTGTCTCACATCATTTTCTGTAATTGATTTCCTTTTGCACTTCTCTTTCATTAGACTGAAATGGTCCCACTCTGCCACATGCTGCATCCATGCTGGTCGTTGTGCCTGGTGAAATCTTTTATCAAAGCAGAGGTGCTTTGTGGTCTATCTTTGAAATTTCCTTCCCCGTTTCGCTGTCATCCTGAAATATCAGTGGGATATAAATTCCTCACCCTTCATACCTGGCTGGGGAGGTGAGCCAGACTGATGAAACCAGAGAGAGATCTCAAAAAGTTGCACTTCGGAGATGTGGCCTTAGTGTTGAGTATTACACAATACCTGTGAAGGACCTATACACTCAGCCAAATAAACCTGTCCTCTCCCTGGTACTTTTCAATACATGTCCCTCAAAGATTTCCAGATTAACTAAATTCACTTTCATATATTTGTCAGCTGACACTGGAATATTTAGTGGCTATTGGAAAAAAACAGAGGCTTTATAATCACTGTCTCAAACTGGATCTTGTCTTTGTGGGATTTACAGCTTAGATTTGACAAAAGGTAGGCAAATATAACATGAAAAATATAGAAACCACACATCGTCCTGCACACCAATGTCCTGAAAAACAGATTTCTTAAACACTTGCAGACCCATCCCTTCCTTCACTCTGGAGACAAGGTGCAAGTGCTGATGCAATCAGTGAGCTACCAGCAAAGTTTTATCTCATGCACTAGAGAAGAGACTGGAGGTTTTCAGAAACTCAGTGGAGAATTAAAGTAAACAGTGCTTAAAACAGATGAAAAAGAGGAGTTCAGTTTTTGACTGAACTGGCCTAGAATCATCTGCTCAGCTGGGAGACATTCTGACTAATTCTTCAACTGGGCAATCTTCAAATAGTGAACTATGTCCTTTCTTTACCACTTCAATCAATAAGGACCTGAGAAAGTGACTATAGCCAATACCTGCACAGTGCAATCCAAAAATGATCAGGGGGACTGAGCCTGATTGTAAAATTTACATGCATTTTATAACATTGTTCAGTAGCAGAAAAAAAAAAAATACATTTTATATTATATTGGTATGACTATGAATATTAATAAAATACCAGTTAGGCTAAGATTTTCCAGAACTAGCAATTCTAGATCTTTGACATGATCCCATATGGCTCTTCTTACATTCTTTTGCAGCTGTATCCTTTCCAATTTGATACCCAGCTGGATACCTGCTTTGCAGAGAATAGATGCTCACCAATGTAGTATGGGGGTCTCTACAATGCCTCATTTTGATCAAAAATCACTGGTTGCTCCTGAGAATAGCCTCCATATGCAGTTTAATTTCCTTTAAGAACATCCATGCTATGAGTATGAGAACTCTTAAAGGAAAAAATGCTGAGATGTTTCAAAAGCACTGACAATGCGGTGGTGGGTGATACATCTCTAGAAGCTGGAGCGATCTTCTGGGTTTCACAGGTCTGGGTTTCGCAGGCAACCATTTCACTACTCACACAGGGCTTTCCCATTTTTTTCCTCTTTTTTTATCCCGTTAAGATCAAAACAATTATCTCTCAAAGCAATGGCACTCTCTAGCCATTTCTGAAAAATGGACAGATGCATTTTTTAGGTTTTGGATACTTGCCCATTCTACATGGATACCAACAACAAGTAAAAAAGAACAACTATTTCTTTCAACCTCAGTTTTCCCTCATGGCGAAGGAATGATTTTTAAGCATTAGGGTGGAAATATATGGACCTCAGAGGGCTGAATAGAACCCAGGGGTGGAGGGAATTCAAATATTTATACTCAGACATTTGGGCTGCTTTTTTTCCCCTCCCCTCTCCACAGTGCACATAGTTATGTTTCTAAATCTATACTTGGGGATTCCAATAAAATAACCTGAGTTTAGAGATAACAACAATTCACTTCTACTGACACTCACTCCTTTGTGCTGAAAACCTTTCAAAATCAGGCCAGATTTATTAGAGACCAAAATCTGGATTTGCAGGTTTTCAGTAATATAGAAAGATAAAACTGCCTCCCAAGGCTTCTGTGTGGATTAACAAATAATGTTTGCAAAGAAGTAAGAAAACTGCAAAATATTAATATTATCATAGTACAGAAAATTAGTCACACTTATTTTTTTTTTATTTTTATTATTAACAGGAGCTGTGCATCAAGTACCCTTCACGTTGCATTGAACAGGTAACCCATGCAGTTCACCTGTCATTGACATAATAGGAGAGTAGACGAAGTGAAGCATTGCAGCATTGATATAACTTGCCATAATGGAGTGCTTCAAAGGATGTTCAAAATATTTTTAAACAATTAGTCATCCTTCCTTATTCAAGCAGCAACCATCGAATTAAAGAAAAAATGCAAGCCATGAACAAAGCAGGCAGAGAGTGAGGAGGTAAAGGTCACGCAACATGGATCACTGGTTGTTCAAATTATTTTCAGGTAGTTTGGCAGATCTCCAAGGGTGTGATTCAACTTTGTACAGGTTACAGAGCTAAATCCATTTTTGATTCTAACAGAACAATTTCACAGCATGATCTTCTAAACTTAGGAAAAAAAAAAAAAAGAGAGAAAAAAGAGAAAAAAAGGCAAAACCCTTGAAATGGTTTGATTGTTCATTTTGTAGAGATTTCTTGAGCATATAGCAATTTTGTTCCTCATTCTTTGAAAAAAAAAATAAAATTGAGACACAGCACTGGAAAATTAGATCTGGGATTAATTGGGCAAGTGGAGAGCTATGCTTTCCTATTAAACTCTCTGCTTTCTGATAGTATAATTCTCATACTTTTCTTAATCCTGTTACTTTAGTGGCTTGTTCCCCTTTGTAAAAGAGTTAGATTTGTAAGAGAAATAGTAAAATCAAAGCCTTAACTTGCAAACTCTTCCTTATATTCTTTGTTTCTGCATTATCTATCATAATATGGCTCTGTTCCCTGATAGAGGATATGAAATCCAGCATATGCAATAATATAAAGGAGAAAAGAAACACTTTGGCCATAGTAAAAACAAAGGACAAATAAATGCATATCCTTCATGAATCTGACTCTACAGGGAGGAGATAAAGGCAATAATAAGCCACATGAAATACAGAACAAATGAGTGGACTTGTTAATCTTTACAGAATATTGTCAGTCAATGAGGTATATTTTTGGACATCACTTTGACAGTTCTTGCTCTATATTTGGTGTCTAATCTGTGAGTACCAGCTTACAAAGCATGAGAACATCCTAACAGAACCAAGATCTTGTTAGCTGAAGGACTGTTCTGGCCCCGCAGTCCATCACTGCAGTAAAAATAGCTGAAGTCCTGCCTTTGTCCATTGGGCTTGAACTTTCCATGACTGATAGATAGCATGGGCTCTTTTGCATTTGGAAGTTACTCCTCTTGTCAGGTCAAGATAGCTTAAGTTCGGTGAGAGTGGTTCAAGGTGTATTTGTGTGGTTGTTTGGCTTGGTGTTTTTTTGTTGGTTTTATGTTGGTTTGTTGTTGTTGTTGTTGTTGTTGTTGTTTTCCAGCTGATTTGTAGCTGCAGGTGCCTGCTTAAGATAGCTATTAAGCATACTGCATCGTGTTGCTACATTTTTTAAATCAGTGGCAGGTTGTCACAGCAATGGATGTGCTGGCTGCCAGTAAAGTAAATGATCACGAAGGCGAAGAGTAATATTATTATGCATGGTAGCTGGTTAAAACCTTTGTAATCCTGCAAAGAATTTTATCCTGTAGAAGCACTTTTGTTACAAATTAAGGGCCAAATGCTCCTCTTCCTTCTCTCATACAGCAAGGAGAAATAAATTCACAGTAACTTCAAGTAAGTATTTCCAAACTTGAGGTCAGAGAAATATGAGAAAAGTGGTGTTTTCCACTTCTCTGGAAGCAGGTTGTTATGTCATGGCTCTCTCAGTTGGGGTGTTATGAATTTGGGTCAGCTGGCAGGTACATGAAGGTGGCCAAGACATACTGGAACTACATTCCACAATACCTTTGTGTGTGAGAACAAAAGATTTACCTGCAGATTGATCCCTACAGCCCCGACATAGACAAGCCTTCTTATACTGCAAAGCACTTAAGTGTTTTTTAAAGCTAATTTTAAAGACATTCTTAAAAATCCAATATGCTTTAACTGTGAGCTTGTTATTTAGCACATATAACTAGAGCATTGCTGAACTGACGTGCTTCTAAATATGTTTTTAAGTTATTTGCTGTTTCCCACATAAAGGGAATCAGCACAGACAGAAAGTTCTGAAACAAAAAAAATGAAATAGTATGGAGACTTGGAAGAAGAAGAAAGATGGGAAAGCAGTGGATTCTGAGCATCACCAAAATAAACTGAGAAACCTAGTGATTGGTGTACATTTTTAAAGGTGAACTTTACAGCTACTTTGCCAGAAACTCTGATTATCAGAAGGGTTAGGTTATATAACTTTTTTGTACTCACTAAATCTGTCATAGAAATGAAATATAGAGACTACACTGAATGGGGTTAACCTTCTGCATTTTGACATTGTTTTGCATTTCTTTGAAGATTATCATATAATATTGTATTCTGAGTGGTTTTGAACATTTAGTGCTCATTGACAAGTGCAGTAATTTTCTGCCAAAGGATAAGCAGATTAACTAATAAACTCTAATAATTTTATCTTGTGTTAAGTGTGGTATTTACAGTGGAAACATTTCATTAAATGTATTTAATTTGCAGATTACTTGCTCTCTCAGTCCACAAACAGTGGGCTTCTCAAAGATAAAGAGTTTTGCAGGTAGGATACATGTTATCAGGTAGTAAATTTTTGCCCATTTATAATTTTAATAAGGTTGTCTATAGTTAGACTTTTGACTCCTTTCAGTAATCAATTAAAACATCTCTGCAGTCTCAATAGTTGTGCAATAGTGACGAATATTGAGGGGCAATACTGCAAAAAATTCTGCTTAATTACGTCCATTATTAACCAAGCCCCTCCTGTGTTTCTCTCCTGGCCTAATGACTGTCTCTTCTAATCTCCAGACTAGATTCAGCCCTACCTCACTGCATGCGAGTCAATACCCCGAGCGCAGATCTCCCCCTCCTCCCGTGCTGCCTTTGCCCAAGCACGGTCTCTTTACTGCCCACTCTCTCACTGACACGGCAGTCATGACATCAGGGGAAACCTTGTCCCATGGTGCCTTAGGATGTGTGTCACAGGATAAAGCCAGTGCAAACTGCGGGTACTCATAGATTATCCCTTCCCAGACCCACCACCCACATCTTTGCTCTGAAGGGAGTAGTCTTCTCTTCCTTTTGGGTAACGTGCATTATTTTAGGCTCTTTATTCTAAACCTCTCATGCTTACGCATGCAATGTGCATGTGAACAATGAGTGATAATAAATGTCTCTGAAGTGTTTATCTAAGCCTTGCAGGGAAAAGTAGTACACAGTATTGCATGAGTGAAAGAATCTAAACTGTGGATAACAAGAGAACTGAATTTTAATTTATATGTAAAAGATTGAGATTAAAAAAAAAAAAGTCAAATAGCTTTGGAAGAAAAAGGGATATGCACCTTTTTTTTTCCTTTGTATGTAGTTTCCATGGCATGGGTACTATATTTGAATAATAAAAGTAACTGGAGCATAACATTAAAAATTTTCCACTGGCCTCCATATTCATTTAATATTACCTTGCAGACAGGTAAAGGTTTGTGTCAATTCTCATTTTCCTTAAACTCTAGACAGTTATTCCAATCTAACAAAACAGAAAGTGAACAAGAGCATATTAACAGCCCAGAAAGTCTCCAATGCCCTGTTAAGCATAAGTTCAGGATTCAGGCAGAGGCTGCATGTGCACATAAGTGTAAATTTTCACAACATGACTCTCGCACAGAAAATAAATTATTAAAAAACAGATGTATAAAACATAGAAATTAAGTCCATTTTCAGACATCCTCATATCCACCATAAACCATATATTTTTTCTAGGTTGTAAAGCTTTCTGCCTAAACTATTAGAAACTCATAATATATGATCTAACTATGAACCGTGTAACTACTTTACTGAAGAAAATGCAACATTTTCCCACTTAATTTTTACATAAAGCTTAGAAAACAGACACGTGTGAATTCATATAACATCTGGAAATACTTTTTCTTCATCTAGTGTTCAATTTACCCATTTTTCCTATGCAGACTAGAAATTTTCTAACAATATAACATCCTCACAACAATATCTGGGGCAGTGACCCCTAATTTCCAAATGTTTCTATCCAACATATGCTAAGGAAGGACATTTGTTATGCTATGTGAAAACCATGTCCATACAAAGGACAATGCATTGTGTCTTTAGGACAATTTTTTTTTTTAATTTATTATTAATGTCTCTATTTGGTTGATTAGACATGTACTTCCATGATAGATCAAGGTGAAAAAGCAAGAAAGATTAGGAGAAGGATAAAAGACACAATAATTAAATAGCATTGTGTACCAATCTCCTCTGTTAGTTTCTTGTTCTTTAGATTAGGGTTCTTTAAGGTTAAAGTGTAGTCCATACAGTTATTATAAGCATTTGAGAGAAAAGGAAGAGGAAGAGGAAAGAAGGAAAGGAAAGGAAAGGAAAGGAAAGGAAAGGAAAGGAAAGGAAAGGAAAGGAAAGGAAAGGAAAGGAAAGGAAAGGAAAGAAAAGGAAAGGA
>VXBL01018527.1:1007014-1019141 GCA_013400195.1 Aramus guarauna
CTGCTGTTCCTGTGCTGCTGTCCTGGACGGGCTGGAACTCCTGCGTGCACTCGAGTCGAAGAGACTGTGACCTGTGCATGAGTCCATGTGGGAGCAGGACACCCCAAAGCGTCTGTGGCCATGAACAAGTCCACAGCAGAGCTGTGTGTGGCCGTGGTTATGTCTGTACCACAGCAGGTATACCTTTGGAGGCATTGTGGCCCAAGGATAAGTCCATGCTGGAGAAAGTATACCTTGAAGCATCTATGGCTGTGGATAAGTCCATGTTGCAGTAGATATCCCTTGAAGTATCAGTAGTGGTGCATGGGGTCATGCTGAAGCACCTCAAAGTGTGTGGTCATGAATAAGCCCATGACATACCAGGAACTCCTTGTTGCTAGCCAGTCTAAGAGCAAGAGGAAGAGTTCATTGCAATGTTAAACCCTATAACATGGCCAAAAGGGAACAGGGGTGGAGGAACTCAGGGTCCCTTGCATGTTATAGGAATTACTGTAGCAGGAACCACCTGAACCAATGGAGGACAAGCCTTACAAGAAGCAGTGTGAGAGCAGCAGTTACCTGACTTGAGCTGGCTTTGGTGCCCAGTAACTTCATGCAACACACCACCTCTCCTGTCCTGAATGACCACCATAACAGATAGTGCCCAAAGTCCTGGACTAAATGAAATCAATGGACATTTTGTGGACATTTATGGACATTTTATGTACAGTTCATGAGGTGGTCCAGAGACTACGAGAATAATATCTGTGCATTATATTAAAGGATGGGAAGGGTGATGGTTGGTAATGAGAATGTATTGGATAGTTTGAGACTGAGCATGATGTAAATGGTTTGGAATAAGGGGTGGAGAATGTGCTGGTTTTGGCTGGGATACAATTAATTTTCTTTATAGTCACTAGTATGGGGCTTGTTTTGGATTTGTGCTGAAAACTGTGTACATAACACAGGGATGTTTTATTTACTGCTGACCAGTGCTTACATAGAGTCAAGGACTTTTCTGTTCTTTGCACCACCACACCAATGAGGAGGCTGGGGGTGCACAAGAAGTTGGGAGGAGACACAGCTGGCATAACTGACCCAAACTGGCTAAAGGGATATTCCATATCGTATGACGTCATGTTCAGCATACATAGCTGGGGGAAGAAGAAGAAAGGAGGGGACATTCAGAGTGATGGCGTTTGTCTTCCTAAGTCACCGTTACATGTGATGGACCCCTGCTTTCCCAGAGACGGCTGAACACCTGCCTGCCCATGGGACATGGTGAATGAATTCCTTGGTTTGCTTTGCTTGTGTGCATGGCTTTTGCTTTACCTGTTAAACTGCCTTTATCTTAACCCATGAGTTTTCTTGCTTTTGCTTTTCTGATTCTCTCCCCCATCCCGCTGGGGGAGAGTGAGTGGCTGTGTGGTGCTTAGCTGCTGGCTGGAGTTAAACCATAGCACTCTTCAATGATTTAACAAATGAAATGGTGTGAGGAATTGTATTTTTATTTTGCTGAACAGCATTTTTAACTTTCAGCTGATATCTAAATTTTGAAATTCTAAAATTACAAAACCAAAAATGGAACTACCTTTGAATTTGAGAAACTCATGTGTCTCTTGTTATAAACAGAAAATCCAGCAAAGAAAGATGTTTCTTTAAGGATGTGCATATGCTATAAATTGACCCAGTGATTTTCAGAGATGTTTCTGGAAGGTTGAGCCCTGCAGCTGCCTTATTTTGGAAAGAATTTATCTTAATCAGCAAAAAATTGGAAATCTAATTCTCCTCCTGGCTGAAAACATATTTGGAAAAAAGTCCACTATAGCAATAAACAGTTGTGGAACACTAAAAAATAATAGTAGCAATGGCAATATATTTACTAAGAAAACTAACCTTATGGTATCCAGTTAATGAACCTTGTGGAGTATTCCAGAGGACTTTTTCCGCAACACTTAGAAAAGAGACCATATGGAGCAAAATCAGTGAAAAAACTAAAATGAATGAACTCAGAAGACAAGAATACAACTTTGTGCTGCCTGCAAAAACATCCTACAAGGCAGAAAATATTTTGAGAAACTGGTTATTGCCCAGACTCCTCCTGGGTAATTGTGCCAGTCTAACCTTAGGGTGGATGCTGTGGAGGCACACACTGTCCCACCCTTGGTCCGTATCTCACTAGCAAGCATGAGAAGCTTATTTTTCTTCCTTCTGGACAACAGCACCTGAAACTGAATACCTTTACATGTTCCTTCACTGTTGTGAGGTCCCCTCCCATTCAAACTCCTCTGTTTGAGTATTCTGGATAGAGAAAGTAGGCTCTGTGTTGTGATAAGCGTGTCTGCTTGACTGGTCTTCTGCTGTTAAACGTAAGAGAATGACAGAGAAATAACAAGTAATGCCTCCTAGGTCTGGTGAACCACCCAGGTTCATTTGTCATGTTTTACTTTTATATTTTTAAGGGTTATAGTTTCAGACACCTGTAAAAAAAAATAAAATAATAATAATCCATAATATGTGGATAATACAAATCTACACACAACTAGAGCACAATACCCAGCTAAATCTAGATTCAACAAAATTACAGGAGAAAGGAAACGAAGAAGAGATATTTTATAAAATATGTTCAGCTTCTATTAGAGAAAAGTAGAATGTAATCAAGTAAAATATGCTTACTACAGGATTTATATCTGCAATGTAAGAAGAATAATGATAAAAGAAAATTTGTTAAAACATTTAACAATATCTGAGAAGCTTTGGAGTGCTTCCTGCATATGAACGTGCTTATAAAAAACAAGAAAAACCAACAACTGTATGGAAACAAAGTTTAATTAGCCCAGCAAGTGACATGTGGGTCCTACAAAAAACAACTGAAAATATAGCCTGATTTCAATGAAAAGACAGTTTTCATGCTATATATGCTGCTCAGTTGAGAGAAACTGTTTATGCACAGACTATAAACATTAAAAGGATGTCATCATCGCTAAGAAAAAACCCAACAATCACAAGTCAAGAAATACGGCATTTTGCAGTCTGCCTGCCTTGATTGTATATTGCTCTAATAGAATTGTTGTTTTATATTTTATTTTATATTAAAGTTGCTTAAGAAATGTTTCTGGTTCACTCTAAAGAGTTCATTTTAAAGACAGTTATATTAAATCTGGTTTAAAAAAATCTATGTTAAATGTCTTGTAGCCACAATAGCCTTCAACTACTTTGGTTACTGCAGACATCCTTTTAATTTTGTTAAAGCTTGAACTTCTACTGCTTTTAACAGTAAAATCATCCTGGATAATTTGATACATACTCACTTCAATAATTAATGAAACTCCAGAATTAAATTGATAGCTGAAATATAAGGAAAATGACTAATTGCAATGTCATGGAATATTTCAGATGCCAACTTATAGTATTTTGGTTGGATTGTCTCAGCAAATGGTGGTAATTATGGTTTTTTTGCATCATGACTCGTTTTATGTCTTTGTCCCTAGAACTGTGCATTTCACAGGCAAATTGATGATGTTACAGGCATCCACCTGCCTAAGGCATGTGCATACTCCATTTTAAGTTGCAGAGCAGTGGTGAGAGTGCTCAGACAAATGAGCTGTAGGAGAAATCCAAGCCCAGATAAAGGTGGAATGACTGGACATCAGCAGAGCAGGTCTGGGAGACCAGACCTTAGGGCTTGTTACAACTGCTTCTTCTCCAGCTATCACAGCAAGACAAGGGGAATGTCATGCTCCTATCTGCCATGCTCTGAATCAGATCTGTGCCAAGTCTGAAGACAAAGGCATCTTGTAGCCCCTTGATTCCAGCATGCTTTGTGACCTTATTAACCTCTAAATATGTTTAGCTACAAGTCAACTAGTGACTTGTCAATTCATCACTAGGTGACCTGTAAAAACCTTTTTACTCTTAGATTTTTATAATTATTCTTGACAAAGTCATCTTCTCAATACTCTGGCTAACATATTAAATAGCAACTCATCAGGATCATTTATCCAGGATAGAATGGCAAATGGTAGGAGCATTGTAAAGTAGACTGGATATTAGAGTCCTTACAGAAGAAAATAAGTGACTTAATAAATATTTTTGGTTTTCCCTTGGATTCTTCAAATTCAGCATGGCTAAAATAGAAAATTTTTACACACTCTTCAGTAGCAGCTGATCCAATCAAATTTTCTGCAAAGTTTTAGGGTTTTTTGTTTGCTTGTTTGTTTGTTTTAGGTAAACAGATTACCTATTTTGTGTTCAAGCAGCATCTTGATATTTACTGTAAGAACTCTTGCTAGGGACATCAGCAGCAATATAGATTTTTAACAGGTCTTTCCAAAAGCATATCATTTTTACTACATAATACTGAGTCATAATACAAATTTTCCAGGTGTTAAGTACAAGAAAAGAATTCAGAGACACTCTTGATCTTCCTACTTTCTATACAATTGTGAATATACCTTCAGGTTAAAGATAAAATACTTTTTGTTTTGCATAGTACAGAGTAAATAGCTATATATGCACCAATGAAGCCCGTTCCCTCACTTACTAAGACAGATTTTGAAGCAGTCATAAATGCTTTAATATCCCAAACAATAGTAATTTGTTAAAAATACCACCTTAAAATACTTACATGGTTTTATCAATATAATATATATTTTAATATATACATATGCATAAAAATATATATATACACACATACATACACATGTCCTGTATAGGAAAACTATACACACAAATAGTCTTATGCGTGTATGCGTATGTGTGTGTGTGCGTTTGTGTATGTGTGTATATGTATAAAACCCAAATGGGTATACTCACATAGGACAGGAATGTAAAAAAATATGTATGACAACTATGAAGATAGTTTAACTGGTAATTTTAGAGCCTTTCCTGCTCAAATGCCACATCTATGTCAATTTTTAATGCAGTGAGCATGGTTGTGTGTGTGCACGTGTATAAATATATACGTATGTATGTAAACTCCGTTTTCACATTTAGTTTTCCAAAATTATTCTTGAAACTTGAATCAATGTCTGATTGCTCAATAGTTTCGCAGATATACTGCATGCAAACTCTCATCAGAGCAGTTAAAATTATACTGAAATAGTTGTTGTACCTGTCATAGCTGGTTTATTGTTTCTACTATTCCTACAGATGACTGAGCATCTTGCTGGCTCAATAGTCAAAACCCCTCTTTGATAGTTCAGAAATGATCTGGAGGAACAAAGGCAACAGTACAATACTTTCCTTCTACTGTTTCCCCTCTCTCACTGGAGATCCTTCTTTTGACTTTTCCAGAAATTAATCTCTTGCAGGTGCTCTCATTGTAGATAATTGCTGGTAACTACCTCGTCTCCATTCAACAAATGCACAAAACTACCCATGTCATAAGCAACCTCCCATAGGTCCATGATTTCCCTTGTAAGAATTTCTTTACTACATTCATATCTCATTTGATATTTTCCTCTTCAGTCTAGTGATGGCATTTAAAAAAATGAATTTAAGCATATCGGTGTCTCTAAACATTCAGATGCATTTTGAGAACACTTAGTATATCTTTTTTTTACATTTTTATTACTGTCATTTGGGAATTGATCCATTATACTTCAATATAGCTTCTGTGTATAATCTTTAATGTATTATCTTGAAAAATTAAATAGGGCCTTTGCTGTTATAAAGTCAGCATTTTTTCAACTTAGAAGTTGTAAAAAGCCTAGAGGTGAGACTTTCTCTTAAATTTCAGTAAGTACAGCTTTCTTAGGTCATTAGATTCACTGACTAATTACACAACTTTTTGCCAGCATTTGACAGAATAATTTCCCAGGGAAAATATACAACAACAGTCTAAACTGCTCTGTTAAGGAATGTCCCCCAAAACCCTCTAGTTGCTGTTTTCCAAATACGCACTGTGCTCTTCATCTCTAAATGCTGAGGAATAATGAAAATTAGTTACAGCTGCTGTCAAAGAGTTTTCCCAGTAGCTCAATGTTAGAAGGTTATTGTTAACAGTTAATTGGTCATTAATTGCTGAAGATCGTTAATGATTTTATGATGCTGTACTTCAGTGAGATTTAAAATATTCATCAACGGCAGAAGAAAAATGTCTCTGCTTCCTCTTTCTTAACTTTCTTGTAATTTAACTGGGTAACTGGACTTGGATTAATCTTACTTTGCCATTGATTTATAAAATCAGTATGAACAAAAGTTGCCAGTTGCTAATAAATAAAAAATACAACTGTGGGTTCCACCTGTACAGATGCATAACAGCTGCACAGCTGCATACAGACAGTGCAGGTTTGTGCACCGTCAGCTTTCTCTTCCACAGGACTTTATGAAAGACTTACTGTGCTTCTGAACCTCCAGTGTTTTGTGTGACTTGACCTTTTCCTTCTTCTCACTTCTCATGCTCACTGTAGTAAAAATTCACATAGATGTAGCATGATGAGCAAGCAAGGCTTTAAAGTCATCAGTTAAACTAATTTCATGGCTTGTGATATGCTCTTGGATGCTGCTGCCCAGTTCCAGCATAAATATCTGATATTGTATCAGATCATAAGAATTAGAAACATAACATTAGTTTAAGTGTAGAAAAATGTGTTTATATACACTGAGGTATAATTCAAATGCTAAATTGACCGATTTTCTGATAGTTGAAGTGGAATTTGTAAATAATTAATTATACACAAAACTGGAGATTGTGTTAGCCTGCATTTCAAAGTCAAATTGACTGTCTTCTCTCTTCAGAATAACGACATAAGTGCATAAAAAAGGATTGATAGACTGTTGCACAGAATTTCTGATTCATAATCTTGCAGTTAGGTGAATGACTAACAAGCTGTAAGATTGAATATGTGACTCTCATAATTCTATGGCAATAATCCCCTGAAGAAAACCCTTGAGGGATTATTCTTACTCATTAGTAAGCATCCACGATATGGCAATCAGTTTAGTATTTATAGGAAATCGACATTTCCAAGCCCAAGGTACATCTAGTAGTTTTAAAACTTGCTAGAAGATGAATATTTAAAACTGAATGCCAATTTATACAATATTGTCGCTTTATCTAGTATGGTGTTTGTGTAGTTGATTTTCCGCTGTCAAAATTCTCAACAACCAAATACTTTCCACATTTAGTCAAGAACTTTAATGGAGGACATATTTCAGTATCTCTAAGGAAAAAAAAAAAAATCCAACCAACCAACCCACAACCCTCCATTTAAGAGAAAAGTCACAATATTTTACAGTGAATAAATTAGTGAATTTAGCCTGCATTTTGTTCTCACAGATAGATTACCATTTTCTATAATGCATTTGTTAAATTCATTGTATACTGTCTTGGTGAGCTTTTAAAGTATTTATTTACTCATTAAATATCATTCAGATGTTACAGTGTATAGTTTCTGTGCTTTGAGTGAGTGAGTGAAGCCAATTTAATAATGGAAAGAAATGTTTAAAACAAAAAAAGAGACAGAGAATCTTCCCTGAGAAAATAACACTTGAGGGAGACGCTTCATGAAATGGAGTGAAGGAAGCATAGACTATTACAAAAACTCCTTCATTTCACTGGGTTTGCTAGAGTCAAAATTACTATTTAAAAAAAAAAAGAAGAATATTCCTTTTTTTTTTTTTTGGCTGTGTTCACTGGTGACATTAAATTTTTACATGTCTCATTCAAGAAACACTACAAATGCGAAAATCAAATCCTCCCTGTGTGGCTTATTTAATTGCCCATGCAAAAGTATGAGTAAATTTGCACAATTTGTTCTTGGTTTGGTTTTTGTTCTTGGTTTGGTTTGGTTTTGGGGGTGAGAGGAAGGAAGAAATTATCTCTCTTCAATGCATAACACCCATCACTCATGCAGTATGTCACCTCTGCTGTGAGAACTTGAGCATGAAGAGCTAAAATTAGAATTAAAACTTGATTACTAAAACCTAATGGAAAGCAAACATAAAAGAATGGTTACACAGCTCATAATTGGGTTTTAATTTTAAGTGAGTTATCAAATGAAGTTTTTCATTTTTCCATGTTCTAGGAAACAAAATACACATTTCAATTCTCAGTTGTGCAGAATATTAATTCTTTTTTTTTTTTGTGGGAAGCATGAATGACTCAAGTCCTGACACAGGTGTCAGGTGTCTTTCTACTTTCAAGTCCTTATTCCAAAATTGAAGCTACTATTACATTGTTTATTTTAATAAGTAAAGGATAAAAAAAAATCCCTGAGTTTTAATCTTTGAGATGGCTAAAATATTTTATGGAAATGTACCAGAAAGATCCATGCTCAGGTAAACACACAGCTTGATAAATTTCATTAACAGATTCTTATACTGGAAGGTGTTCTGGTTTTCAGCTAGGATAGAGTTAATTTTCACCAGAAACTGGGAGGTGAAACAGCCACAACAGCTGACCCAAACCAGCCAAAGGGTTGTTCCATACCATATGACGTCATGCTCAGCATATAAAGCAGGATGGCAGGGCAGGAGCTGCAGCTCCAGGACACGCTGAGTGTCCAGTTGGTGGCCAAATTGCATTGTGTATCACCTGCTTTGTATATTCTAAGTACCATTGTTGTTATTTTCCTCTTCCTTTGCTGTCCAAGTACACTGTCCTTACCCCAACCCACGAGTTTTACCTTTGTCTTCCGATTTTCCACCCCATCCCACCATGGGGGGAAGGCTGACCGAGTGGCCACGTGGTGCTCATCTGCTGGCTGGGGCTAAACCTCGGCAGGAAAGTATTGGACAAATTCACTAATAGTTGGATGTACTTATAAATACGAACCATTTTATACCAAGTTTAATTCAATCCATTTATTTTTAAGTTAATAAACCTTTTTAAAAGTCCATAAACTTAAACTGGAAGACTAAAATTAAATATATGCTTTAAGCAAGACCACACAATTAATTTGTAAGTCTTTAATTCCATATTAAAGCTTATTTCTATCTTCATAAATCTTCTTTACCTGTTTCACAGATGCCTGTAATTGTTTTCAGGTTATTTAGAAATTTGTAGTGCTTATTAATCAAATACTATTTAATTCTGTTTCCTCAATGTAGAAAAGAATACATTTGTATTACTAAATATTTGGGCTTATATATGAAGTATATTTTGTTTCTACCTTTATAAGTTTATTAACAGCTCATTAGCAAACATATATAGAAGTTTCATCTCTAACTAGGCAGAATACAGACAGTAATCAATTATATCATTCCAAAGCTTCCCAGATATCACTATGCCTTACCATGGTACATTGATGCTCAGTACTTTTATATTTTTCAAAGTTTTCCAAATTATGTATAAAAATGGCTTCTCTTATAAACTTGCATCAAGTATTAAAAGCCCCACAATTAGATTAAAAAAATAATATATCTAAAGAAAAAACCTTTTTCAGCTCTATTTCCCACATTTTTTGTTCACTTCCTACTTTTTCTGTGAAACTAACCTTGTTTTTCTTACTTTCTCAACAAAAAAGGTAGACTATTCTACCATATCTAAATCATCTATAATAATTTATAATCTATCTGTGATGATAAACAACTTTGTGGTCTGAACTATTAAGAAAAATATAACCACTATTCTAGCATACATAGTTATTTTTGTATCTCGTCGTTCTTTTAAGATCTATGAATATAGCTATCACTTAGATAAATATTTACACTAGAAGGTGTGCAATTAAAAATTCACATGGTACTAATACACCCCAAATCTGTGAAATGTACTAGTATGAATCAAAGAATGAACCTATGTAAAAAAATATATGGCACACTTTGAAGGCAATTTTGAGTAAATTTAACTGTGGGAGAAGGACATGAAAATCAAACACAGAAGAGAATCCAGATACACAGGGCTGCAGGGAAGACAAGACTAGCATCATAAGTTGATGTCTGGTGTTTGCAATCAATATTTTTGGGTGTAAATGAAGTAATGTTTGTAGTTTTACATTTTAATTAGAGAAGCTGCAAAAATAGTAAAAATCACTTAGGTAAAAGTTCAAACAGTACTCATACAATTCCACTAAACCTATGTTATCAGCTGGAGTGAACAAGCATTGTCTTTAATACTTAAGTGTCTTTCCTCTAAAATAATAGTTAAAACTTCTAGTCTGAATATTCAGAATGGTGTAAAAAATTCTGACTGCTAAACTGTTTGGCTACAGAAATTTTGTAAATAAAAAATTACATGTTAAGTCCCTTTTCTTGATTCATTAGTTCAAGGAACACTTTTTTTTTTTTTTTTTTTTGGTTGTGGTATCATTCAATAGTGAGAGGCACAATCCTCATACTGAGAAAGATCCCTACAGCTGTTGTTTTTTTTTTTTTTTTTTTTTTTGGGGGGCTTTGTTTTTTTGGGTTTTGGTTTTGGGGTTTTTTTTAACTTCCTGTGTGCATGCTAAGTCTGTGTTAAAGGCTACTTGGAGCCTCTGGTGGCATCTTTGTAAGACCTGTGTGGTGCAGAAGTGTTAACGTGAATTCCTACATAAATCTCAAGGTGCTTACGTTCCATGCTAACTAAGATTAAATTGCAGTGTGGGGATGGCACCAAATGAAACCTGAATGGAAGGCATATCTTTGCATCCGTTGTAGCTCTCTGTCAGCTACCAACTAAGTGGCTGGCACCAGGCTACAAATTTGAAGCTCAGAGAAACAAAGAAGCTGGGAAAGAGCCTAGCAAGAGTGGAGATGTCTGGGGAAGGAAAAAAAAAAAAACAAACAAACAAAAAAACCCAGGCAATTTTAAATTTTTAAAACTGGATTCTACATTAGGACAGATGTTGGAAAAATGGACGTGTCTTCTCCTCTCCATGTATGCTGTTCTGTTAGCGTCTCCCAGAAAGCTGAAGATGTCTGTGGGGTTTCTGTCCTCAGCTGGGCAGATATTTCTGAATGTGTCCCTCTGAACACTGAATATCCCAGTGGAAGAAGGGATCTAGAAGTAAACACCTGTGGTAGCAATGAAAGGGAAGATCACAACTATTTTATGATCAAAGGCAATAATCTCCCTGTTGAAGAGACTTGTAAATGTCAAGATGGGTACAGAGGGTGATGGGGAGAGTCCTACTATCCTCTGTACTGCTTGTTATAGTGAAATAAGCCAGCACCTTAACAAATAATTCTCTTAGCAATGGATCTGATTTTCTTCAGAGGTGCCTGGAAACGCATGTATTTCTGCATGAGCTGATCCCCAAGATACCTGTGATCTTACCCAGTAAAGTTCCCAAGGTGCCACCATTCAGGATGGTTTTGTTTCAGTGGGAAGCAGAAAGGAGCATAAAATGCATTATCAGGTTGAAAATATATAGTTAAGAAGACACAACACAGCTTTGAAGTTTCCTAAAATGTCACCTGGGATGACTATGTGCATGCACCTAAGGCTGCATTCAGTGATGCTGTTGTCCATGCTGACTCAGCGTGGAGCTTCACCACCTGCCTAGGAACTATTGATCTTGCACTGTGAAGATATGAGCTTTCTGTTGGAGCTCTTCCTTGTATTTAAATGCAGAGATCAGCTGAGACAGTGATTTCTCTGGGCTAGGCACATGCAGAAGCGTTCTCAGACACCAGGGTCAATGTGCATTTCTAGAGACAGGGATTTTCTTTCAGTGGGGAAAGCCTTTACTGGTGGTCCTGATGCTGATTCTCTACAAGTAGCTCAAGCATCAGACCTTTGTGCCTACTTTGGGGAAGTCTCTGACTCTGACTGTATGTTGCCTTGAAGATGCCTGGTGTCCTGAAGTTTTAATTCCTTTGGTACCTCGCTCACCTGCTGGCTGGTTAATTGAATGTGCAGCCTAGCAAGTTTCAATTTCCCATTTTCCATTGTAAACTCCTAAATTGGGCTGGATGACTACTTCATTCACTTGCTTCTTATCCTGGTTTTGGCTGGAAAAGAGTTAATATTCTTCCTAGTAGCTGGTGTAGTGCTGTGTTTTGGATTTAGGATAAGAATAATATTGAGAACACACTGATGTTTTTGTTGTTGCTAAGCAGTGCTTACACTCAGTCAAGGACTTTTTGGCTTCTCATACTGCCCTGCCAGTGAGGAGGCTGAGGGTGCACAAGAAGCTGGGAGAGGACAAAGCCAGGACAGCTGACCCAAACTGGCCAAAGGGATATTCCATACCATGGGATGTCATGCTCACCATATAACTTG
>VXBL01018527.1:1027330-1097719 GCA_013400195.1 Aramus guarauna
GGGGGGGGGGGGGGGGGGGGGAGTGTGTTAGTCTGTTGATACCATTGGATTTGGTGAATGCTTTCAATTTACTGATATTACAGATCTGCTCCTGGGAGCAGTGGAGACTAACCCTTCTTTGCTAACTGTCTGGCTAGAAAAGGCTCTATCAGGTGTCCTGATAAAAGACTAAAAGGTCTTAACAGGAGGGTGAGGATGTTAATTACTTCCTTAGTAATCAATTAAAACCTAGATATCTTATGTGTTTGCAAGCCAGAAAATAACTGTTCTATACTTTTAATCCTACTTTAGAGACTCTTCGTGTACAGTTCCAGATGACTGAACAAAATAGCCTAGAGTGGGATTGTACTATGGTTAGTGAATATGCTATCTGCAGAAATGTGTAAGACAGACCCTCTCATAAAGTACGGTTGAAGCTTATTTGACACTTGCAATCTGAAGCTTGTCAGACAGAATTTCAATGGAGTAAGAGGAACAAAAAAAAAAAAAAAAGTGCAAAGAGCAATGAAACATAAGAGCAGTTCTCTCAATGAGATGTGTTGTGTTCAGCCTGACCTGCAGTTAGAAAATTGACATTTGAAATTGCTTCTCTGTAAACTGACTGGGATGGTGCTTGTGAGAGGTTCGTGACTATGTCACAGATGCAATGTATGTGGCTGTTAGAAAGGAAAACAATTTGTAAGAAGCTCTTGCAGACTAAGAAATACTGTGCACAATACATATTGAAATACAAGCACTTATCTCACTAGACTATAAAGACACCATATCAACAAGTTTGTATCCAGTAACCTGACTGAATATGGAAATTTCCATTAACTTAGAGAATGTGATGGTGAACTTTCACAGTATCTGCAGAAGCGTCTGAATCTTTCTAAAAATTCTACTAATTGTTTAATAATTTCTTTCCTTTGAAAATTTTCAACTCACTATTTTTTTGCTTTGGAAGATTTCTTATGCTTAAAAGAATAAATAGTTTTTATTTTTATATGCTTTAACCCCTTATTATTTCCTATGTGCATTCTGGAAATTGTTGTTTTATCTTTCACTGATGAGAGAGACTTTTGTGATGGCTTGTCAAAAAAATGCTTTTCACTTCAGTTGATTCTCAGCATTTCTTGGCCATCCATTTCTTAGTACTAAGTAATCCTCCTCCAGAACCAATATTCTCTGCCAGCACTCTGCCATACTTTACATCTTGCACTATTACATACTAATTACTCCATTTAAATAATTAGTAAGAGCAAGAAGAGTGATTTTTCCTTTTTTGTAAGGCCATAAAGGTCACAATATTTTGTACACTGTTGTATTACTATTTTATTAACATAGAAGATCCCAAATCTGATTTTGTTGTTGTTGTTTTGTTGTGGTTTTTTCCTTGTTTAGTGTAAGTATGGGTGATAGTAGGTTTTGGTAGCAATACTAGCAGCAAGTCTTTTATGCTGCACAGTGTGCCTGATGCCTTTTGGAAACAATTAGTATACCACTAGTGGCATGAATATAAAAAATTGGAACTGCAGTATTAACCTGCTCACCCCTCACCCCTTTTTGCATTTGCTTAGGTTATTAGCAATAAAAAGTTTATCCAATATTTTGTTGTTGACATCTCATGTAACTGCACTATATTTTGTTATATTTTCATAAGGGTAAGAGGTTGTGCAATTAGAAATATTAAGTAGTGAATGCTGTTAAAATACTGTAAAAACATTTATCAAAGATTAAGGACTGATTTATTTATAGTTATGGTGTGTCACCATTTAGATACTTAACTATTGTAATATGAGTTTACTAATAATGTTTGAAGAACAATTTTTGTTAACAAGGTCAGAAGTGGCCCAGATCATCTAACCTGATATTTGCCTCATTTTAGAGAGAAATGTGAGATCACTGGTATTATCAAGATTGATATTCTTTCTATATTAGAAATTATTTCATTTATGATTTCATTTCCTTGTGAACTGCTCTTCAGGATCAGTAGGTATGGATGACTCGACAGTGAATTTATTCATTCCAGCAGGGAGAAAGAGAGAAGCTGGGGATTATAGTAGAATGTTTTTAACATTAAAATAAAACATGACGACAAGTCTGTTCCAGGGACAATGAGAGACTGATAAACTGCATGCCCTTTTACTGCATTAAGTGTTCTATAACATCTGTACTTAGTTTCCTTGGGAAAAAAAATGATGGGGTTTAACAAGGTAAATCCCAACTGGACTTCTTAATTAAGGGAAGCATTTTTATTAGTGTCACTGGCTGTGGGTATCATTAAAATATACAGCCCCACAACCAAAACCCAGCCCTGATTTCCCTAAGCAAGACTCTATCTAATCTGACTTTTATTATTATACAGCTATCTTGACTTTACACCCAAGAGAGAATCACAAAGTCAACAGATTCTGTAGGCATTCAGGGAACCTGTGTGGGCTGGATAGAGCACAGAGGGAAGTTTTCATTCCCTTTTGTATAAATTATACCATCCTTTTTCTTTTAATTTATTTTTAGCATGTAGTAAATGTTCATCTGCAGCTTTATTTTTCTTTAAGTTTTATTTTTTACCCAACAATATCTTAGGATTTCACTTTTTTTTTGCTTTTGAAAAAACTGCACATTACTTGCCATTGTTTCAATCACAGTCACATCAGCTTTAGCAGGATGCTAAAAGAAAAAGCAAGCTAACTTTTTTCATTAGCAGTAATGTTCTGGTCTATTATGGGTATCACTGACAGTGTTAAAACAGAGTTTGGAGTTCAGAGGCTGCCTTTTAGTGCAGATAGATTTTAAAGCATTAAAAATAGATTTATTTTAAAAATAAAAAAATAAAATTGTATCTGCTGTAACATAAGATTCAGATGAAACAATACTGATTTTCTGTGCTGGAGAGGAAAATAATACAAGTAGGTTGGCAATTATTACCAATGATGTATAGCAGAAGGAAGATGTTTGATAAGGGATTATGAGTTTAGGTTTGACTTCTCATGAATTTGAGTGGGATGCAACTGGACATAAGTGCCTTAAACTGGCCTAAGCTCAGCAGAGTTTGTTTCATTTCTTTTGTACTGCCTTATTTATAGGACATAAATCTGGTGCTCCACACCAAGAGTCTAGATTAACTCTTGTGCCATGGAAAGTCTGCCACATCTCACCAAGACAGATGATGTGTTAAGGAATGTGTATCTGACCAACAATTTCCATGCCTTCCCTTGTGACATCCAGCTGCCCAGACATGAAACTTGTGCTGCATCACAAACCAGGGAGTGGACTTGCCTTAGTGGCAGAAACCTTAACTATCTAATCCAATCTAATTATTACAGAAAGAAAAAGAAAATGTCCATTCAGAAAAAAGGTTAATTTTAAATAGTAAGAATAAGAATAACAGTAACCATAATTATCATGATATGATGTAATATAATATAAATATCAACTTAACTGTAGGTTAGACTTTTCTAGTAGGCGGTCCAAATAGAAAAAATAGGAAAGTACCATCTTCTCCACATGCCTACAAGGTGATACCAAAGAGTTTGGTAGCTTTGAGAAGGGCATATCTTTCCTCCATTTGACTGGAAAAAGGAAATAATCTATTTCACACTTCTGGGTGGTGCACAGCCAACACTTTCTTTCTCACCTTGCACCTGCATGCCCAGAGTGTTACTTTTGCCAGCCAGAAAGGGAGATAGAAGACAAGCTTTATCTCTTTTCCATCTCTTGCACTACTCCACTTTTTTTGCTCACAGGAATATCACACTTCTATGAAGTGCCAGCCTTCATTCTGCTGACCAAAGTAATAAGGAGAGATTTTACCACCAAATCACTGAGCATCCAAGGACAAACAAGCCCTAGCTGCCACAAAGCCATTTACTAGAAAATAATATGAAGTAGCAGCTGGAAATAACTTTCCAGATAGAGACATCATTTTTATCTACAGAATCTTAGAGTTTCTCAGAATGGGGTGTTTATCTTCAAATGAATAAAACTACATGGAGCTTCTAGTAGTACTGTACAGTAAACCAGTAAGTAGTTATTTTTCTCCAAAAGAATTTTGTTTATGACTTCCAGCTGCTTATTGCTTTACAGCAGTAATAATGTGCCAGACTTTTATTTATAGCTCAGCATGCAGCTTTTAGCAGTTGATAAACAGCTATTAATAATATTTAAGAACAGACAACCATGTAATATACACATTAGTTTGCACCAGAGAAAAGGTGGAAGCACCACACAAGAAAAAAGTGGTTTTGTGATAAATGCTTAATAAAGATTGCCTGAGATTAAAAAGCAAGTCTGATTCTGATTTTACAGCACTGAGACTCAGAATTAACCATACTAGAATTACATCACTATCATCTTCATGTGAGATAAGATCCACAAAAAACAAGTACACCAATATTGACATATAAAACCTTAGCTGTTAGCAGTGTTACAAACCTAAAGAGTGATCAAGACAAGCTCATAATACTCTAGTCCCAAAATATTCTGCCATATCTAGAAGGTTTTATAACCTAAACCCTGTATTCTATGACATTCAACCAATATTTTCTTTAAAAGTAGTTCAATCAAAACTCTTGGACATTCTGCAAAAGGTGCAGGTAAAATAAATTTGGTCATGTACCTAAAGATCATATCCAGAGAAAACAAAATTTCCTGATTTGATGAAATAAGACAGTTGGGTTTATATGGACATGCATCTATATCCCACTATATAGATTATATTACTGTTTTTGTACTTTTGTTATTTGTAGAGAAGAAAGATACCTCACACTTTGTTGGCAATGGGCACCATGTGAAAGTTAAAACACATTAGATAAGGATGTGATGGAATCTCTTAATATGATGGCCAGAATTTTCAGTTTGAATTCTTAGCAGTTCAAGAAACAGACTTTCAAGGTGATGTCTATGAATCAGAACAACTCAAACAAACAAATAAGCAAATTAAAAAAAAAAAAAATCAAAAAAAAACCCCATCTTTTAAACTGTAAAATAATGTCTGAAGTACTTTGAGATATACACTGGAAGAGAAAAAGATGGCTACATGCAAGAAAGCTTTTCTATTTTAAAAAACTATTCTAAATCATTGGGTATAAAAGCATGCAGATCTGGCAACTTTCAATGTTTTCCAGTAGCTTCACAGGGATGCAGATTCTCTTCAGTTCAGCATTAACCCCTTTCTCTTAACCCACCTTCCCGTAGGAAATATTGGATTTGCTGATATCAAAATGGCAGAGAAAGAGAGAAAGAATTTCATTGCCATGATATTTTCTCTATATGGAAATTAACTCATTAGGAAAAGTCAACAAGAAAATATGTATTTTGAATACAGAAAAGCACATATTGTAAGGAATTAGATGTAGAACCATAGAATATCCTGAGTTGGAAGGGACCCATGAGGATCATCGAGTCCTTCCTCTCACAAACCCGTGTTGGCTGTGACCAATGATTGCGCTGTCCTTCAGGTGTTTTTCGATAACTCCCAGCATAATTTCCTCCATAATTTTACCAGGCACTGAAGTGAGACTGACAGGGTCTTCTTTCTTGCCCTTCTTGAAGATTGGAACATTTGCCAGCTTCCAGTCAACTGGGACCTCTCCAGATTGCCAAGACCTTTGAAAAATAATTGAGAGAGGTCTTGTAATGACATCAGCCAGCTCTCTGAGCACCCTGGGATGAATCCCATCAGGGCCCATGGATTTGTATGCATCCAGGTGGAGCAGCAAGTCCAGCACAATTTCGGGGTCAGCTGGGAGTTTATCGTTACCACAGTCACGGTCCTCCAACGTGGGGCAACTGGGGTCCCAGAGCCTGTCATCAGTGTTGAAGACAGAGGTGAAGAAAACATTAAACATCTCTGCTTTATCTATGTTCCTATTAGTAAGGTGACCAATCTCGTCAAGTAATGAGCCAATATTCTCTCTGGTCCTCCTTTTGTTATTAATGCACTTAAAAAAGCCCTTTTTATTGTGACCCACAGTGCTGGCCAGTTTTAACTCTGAGCTTTGGTCGTGCGACTTTTCTCCCTACAAAGGCAAGCAGCATCCCTATAGTCCTCCCATGTTGACCTTGCTCCCTCCTGACCTTGCTTCCAGCAGGCATACACTTTCTTTTTCCACCTAAGCTCTAGAAGATCCTTGTTCAGACAAGCCGGCCTTCCGCCCCGCCTTCTTGACTTGTGGCATTTTGGAATCACCTCTTCTTGAGCTCTTAGGAGGTGGCCCTTAAAAAGTGACCAGCACTGATAGACCCCAATGCCTTCTAGAGCAGTTTCCCAGGGGACCTGACTGACTAGTTCCCTGAGCAGCCTGAAGTCTGCTCTCCCCATATCCAGGGTTGAAGTTTTGGTGGCAGTTTTCCTCCCGTCACCAAAGATTTTAAATTCACCCACTTCATGGTCACTATGGCCAAGACGGCCACCAATCGCCACTTCCCCCACAAGACCTTCTCTGTTCACAAGTAACAGATCTAGGAGGGCACCTTTCCTCATCGGCTCCTTTAATAGCTGTACCAGGAAGTTGTCATTGAGGTGTTTCAGGAAACTCCTGGACCTGCTGAAGAATGTGACTAGGGAACTCTGGAGCAGAAATTTTGTCTAAAGTTGAGTAAGTACAGGGAAAAAACAGGAAGCAAGAGGCTAAGTAGAAGATAGGGAAATAGCAATGATTTCTCCTTTTATCTTCCCATGCTGCCTTTGTGGCAAAGTCTTCTGTGTCAAAGCAAACAGAAGAGAGGTGGGAGATGAAGAGGAGTCATTCTCCAAGCTGAGCACTGGGAAGCTTCCCATGTGGAGGGAGCAAAATCACATGCTACAGTGATGGCAGGCCTGAATGACAGAGCCATCTGAGCTGCAACCACCTGTCTCCAACACAGCCCTTCTGCCAGAAAAGGGTGGGCTCCTGAAAACTTCCAACTTGAGTCAGCGAGGATAATTTTTTCTATTTAATTTAAAGATTTGCTCCTACCAGAAAACATAAGTAAGGAACACAAAAAAAAGGTAGAAATATAAACACAAACATGCAATGATCATAAAAATAATAAGAGGTGAAGCCCAGCCCTGGAATGGTTACAACAGAGAAAAAAAAAAAGCTGTATCAGGTCAGCAGATACTCCCATATGCTGCTTAATGTACAGAGGGTGGTAGCAGTGGGTAGTACAGTGGATAGTAACTATACAGTAAGTAGTACAACCTCAGAGGACCAAGGATCAAGAAATTACAAGAAGTTACAAAAAATCATTAAAAAAAAATTACAAAAACATAATGTGAAAAGACTGGCAGTGTGAATTGTCTTCTTCTGAGTACTATAAGCATGGTAGCAGTACTGCATATCTATGTCACCAAGAGCAGCAAGACATAGTGCAAAGACTGGATCTCTGACTTGGCAGATAATCTGCCTGAATAGTAGATGGACTCTGGAGACAGCTCCGGTAAAGCAACATTAATCTGTGGAGGTGATTAGGATTGCCACAGCAAATTTGCAGCTGTGATGGGAAAAGAAAGAGGTCTACTTTTTTGCCTGAAAGCATGTCAAATGCTGTTTACTGCTTAGCTCAATAATCCATCAAGTGATCCCTGTGGTATTTGCTAAATCTTCATTAAGTTTAACATGCAGAATAGTTATGGAGCTTGTAAACAGTCATGTTAATTCACTGACAGCACTGTTTCCTTTGCAGAATACTGCAAGAAGCATCAGTGCTGCACCTGTGAGAAGAGGGAGAAATGCAGAAAGGTCAGGGACAGAAAAGGTTCCTGATGCCCAGGAAGAGAAATCAATTATTTTCTCAAAACATTTGAACAACGCAGGAAAAAAAACAGGCGGGAAAAAATTTTTGCTTCTTCAAGTTTACTTATGGTACTATTGCCTTTATAGGGTTTTCTTAGCTGGCTTAACAAGTTACTTCAAGGTTCTGAATCCAAAACTGCATGACAGAAGTCAGCCGGGTATTAATATTCAAAGGAAGCATTATATCCTCACAGGGAAATTGAGAGTATTCACAGATGACCATGAAAGGAGTGAATTTCATTACTTTTCTCAGCCACGATGATTTCGTTTCAGCTAAAAATTATGAAGCATGCACTGCTATTGTTCCTGCCTTTCAGAATCAACTGCATGGAAATTGTCAGACAATATGAGGATTTCAGAAAAATAAAAGGAGTGTTTCTTTTTGAAAGAAGTACAATTGTAAATGCTTCATGGAACAATAAAAGTGCTATTACTGGTAAATATACCACCCAATCAGAACCACACACATCTAACACAACACAAAGACAGTAATTTAAAAACTGCAAAAGAGCAAGGATATTGAGTAGCCAGAAGCAAAATTTCCCCTGTAAGCAAGGACTGTGATAGCAATTAGATTTTAAGTAGGATTAGGCCCATTGTCAGAACTTCAAACAGAGGGAAAAAGTTCAGATTTTCACCAGATTGTAGTAATGCCAGCAAGTACGAAAGTCATGAGAAAGACACAAAAGTAAAGCTAGCTTAAATAAAATGTGTTTCTAAATGACCACAGAATTCTATTATAAGTAATGCTTACAATAGGAGGATTTCAGGAAATAAAAGTTTGTGACACCAGGCATGTGTTTGAACTAGTTAAAAGATTTAAAAAAAAAAATATAAAAAAATAGCTATGATATCAATTTTATTTCTGGGCACTTTTCCAAAACAGTTTATAGTGAACACAAACAAGTTCCTTAAACAAGATCTCACATCTTCTACCAATTATTCCTTTTAGGTACATATTCTGTTTATATACAGTGCTGTGTGCAACAAACCACAGCCACTTTTGACACAGTGAAAATTCTTCCTGCAATCTGTACATAAATGAGGTTTTATATCTGAAGTTCTCAATTTATTTTTCTAGACAAACATATTTTTCCTACACACGCACTTCACCACTTCACCAGAATATTGGTTTATTTCATACAATATACAGACAAATATATATGTAATTTCACATATTTAGTCCAATTATAAGGTCTGGAGTAGGACTTTCTTGTATTATGTGTTCATCGCATCAAGGTGGCAGCTGACAAATAAATGACAAACCAAAGAAAGTGGGCTACACATTTCATTATTTAATACAGTCAGGACCTCACTCTGCTATAAAAATGATTTCTGTTTTTCCCTTATAATAATTAAGAATGCAACATTAATGCTTACGTATATAACTAAAAACATGATTCAAGTGAAGAGTAGATGCCTTCCCTGATCTTGTAGCAAGTTTAGCCATCTCCCATATTATTCACTAGGGATCAGAACTCCTTATCTATAAAACCCTGTGAGTCCTAAAATACAGGTTTGTTTCAGTTCAGTTCAGCTGAGTTCAGTTCAGTTCAGTTCATGAAATTCATGAAGTTCAACAAGGACAAGTGTAAGGTCTTACACCTGGGAAAACACCATCCAGGAGTGCAGCACAGACTGGGATCCACCTGGCTGGAGAGCAGCTCTGCGGAAAGGAACCTGAGGGACCTGGTGGACAACAAGCTCAAAATGAGCGAACAAGAAAGCCAACAGGATGCTGGGTTGCATCAACATGGGCATCACCAGCAGAGATAAAGAAGTTATTATCCCTCATTATCCCACTCAGGGCTTGTCAGGCCACACTGGGGATACTGTATTCAGTTTTGGTCCCCACTATACCAAAAAAGATGTGGACAGGCTGGAGAGGATCCAGAGAAGGGCCACCAGGATGATCAAAGGACTGGGAAGCCTGCCATATGAGGAAAGGTTGAGACAACGGGGTGTGTTCAGCCTTGAGAAAGGAAGGCTTAGGGGAGTCCTCATCACCATGTTCCAGTACGTAAAGGGTGGCTACANTGTCACCATGTTCTAGTACGTAAAGGGTGGCTACAAAGAAGATGGAGACTCCTTTTTTACAAGGAGTCACATGGAAAAGATGAAGGGTAATGAGTACAAGTTACTCTTGGAGAGATTCGGATTGAACACAAGAGAAAAAATTTTCACAATGAGAGCAATCAGCCATTGGAATAATCTCCCCAGGGAAATGGTGGATTCCCTGACACTGGACAGCGTCCTGGGCCACCTTGTCTAGATGGTGCTTTTGTCTAAGTGGAGCATTTACCAAGAAAGGTTAGACCAGATGATCCTTGAGATCCCTTTGAAAGTAGTATTCTATGATTCTATGATTTAATTTCATTTCTCTGTAACATTTCATTTCTCTGTAACCAGGAAGCTGACTTATGCTATGTCTTTCACTTTGCTAGGACAGAGCTATCTTCCCCCTGCTATCTTCAGCTTTTCCCCCAAGAGGTAAAATAGGGCATTGTGTATGTTCTTTTGATCACTTCACACAGCCAGAGAGCAGAGGTAAAGTCAGAGCCAGTGACCACCTTGCAGCCAAGGTGCAGAGAGAACTGGACTTGTCTTCTGTCTGTACAGAAAACAGCACAACAGCTGAGACCTCATGAAGTGAAAACTAAAACCTAGTGGGCTACTAGCTCTTTCATTTTGCTAATGCCACTACAAATAAAATTCTAAGCTGGTTTGTAAGTATCATTAAAAATTTTGTAGCCCATATTATTGACTCTGCTGAGCACAGCAAAGATGTGAAATATATATAAGAACATCTCAGCTAAAAGTAAAATTTGCTAATATTTACTTACCAGTAGTATTTCCAACTAGGAATTAAAATTTAAAGAGGGGATGAAAGTGAAGATGAGAATTTGAATAAATTAAGGTTGCTAGATAATTTCAAGGCACTTGCTGTGAAATCTGGTCCCACTGAGCAAGACAGTATGGTGGGTTCAGAACACAGCCATTCTGGATTGCTGTAAGACACACTGACACCTACATGGGGGATGACAGCCTGTCACACTGATAGTGTTAATGACTGCCACCAAGAGAGTCTTTACTTACAAGCAATCACAGACATCATTAAATTCAATGGGTGGGCCTCCTACTTTTTTCAGGGCCAAATGGAAGGAGCAATTAAGCCCACAAAGAAGCACATATGAAATGTCAGCAGCAGCATAAAAAAGGGGATAAAAGTAGGCTTGCTTCCCTGCTAAAACAGGGTCTATCTAGTGCCAGCTCCCTCTGGAGAAGGTATATGCAATGCATTGAAGAATGAGAACATGGAATGTCATTACAGGGAATGATATTACAAAGACCTGCTGAGAACAGCACATTTTCAGAAACTCTTTAAGGCAAGAGGAAAACATGATGGAAATGAATAGGTGGTGAGCTCCAGGAGCAGAATGAAATGCAATATCCCAGGGGGACCCTAAAGAAGATAGACTGTCTGATCTTTCAAGGAACCCCCGAACTTTCAAGGAATACACTATGACACAGAGCCCTGTATCTGTTATTCCAATTCTGAAGAAGAGAAACTGCTGGCTCTGTAATGCTGAGGTTTTAGAGCCCCATATTACTCACAACCTGATCTCTCATATATTTAGAAAACATAAAGGTGCTACAAGGTAAATAAGTCATATCAGAAAGAGTATACTTCAACCCAAACTGAGGCCACAAGTAGAGCACAAAGTAGTAGACTTAGGGTTAATTCTGTGCCCAACGTCATTGATTATTGCTGCTGTAGAATCCCAGTGTCTTCAAAAGTGATTCAGTACTAGATTTTAGGCATCTACACTCCAGCTACAGTTTCAACAGCTTCTACGTTTCTCTTCTAATGAATCACATCCAGACACAGTAAGTGCAGCCTTGGCATTGTATGAGCAATGCCAATCCTGTCCACATTTAGCTGGATTGAATCATGCCACTGAAAAGGTGCAGGTGGAATTGGGTGTCCTGGGTGAAAACATTGCTTGCTCATTGATGTAAAAATGTCAACCACAGGCATGCTTAGCCTTATTTTGGGGTTAGGAACAGTGAATAGAAAAAGAGTGATATATTTGGGGAGATTGGATTATTTTATTGTTGTCTTATACTGCTAGCTGTGGAGAGGGAGCATAAGGCACTAGGAATGAGGCATATCTCTAGTGTAGTATAAGGATAAGTAGAGCAGCATTGATAGGGCATGCATAGAGAGCTGTGCCAGAACACAGGGTGGCATCACAGATGGGAAAGCAAGCAAAGACTGGAGCTGTAAGCTCTTGATGCCTTACTTCTCCTATTTCTTCTGCCTGTTTTTTTTCCTGCCCCATAAGGTTAAAAACAATTTTCTTGAGATTCACAAATGAGCCCGTATCACAAGGGACTGCCTCAACACAGAGGGGTGGTGATGTCAATCTCCTCCAGACCAGGCTCATGCACGCTACCATTTCTCTCAATGTGCAAGTCCGTGCCACCACCAGTCTGGGCTGACAGTAACCTCCTTCTGAAACACAGCTGAACTGTAAATTGGCAGGAGAGGCATTGCACTGATGAAAAGGTAATGTCAGCCACCTGAGTGAGATGCATTGGGTTATTTTGTTATGGGGTTGTGCTAGCTGCCTGCCTCTTCAAATAATCGTTGGTCTTTCTGGAACCCTGGTCCCAGTCAGAAGAATTACATGCTCAGTTTTATCACCATGTTCCCCAGGAGGATGAGGAGCTACAAGTGTGTGACACCACCAGAGGTTCTTAGAACAACATCCTTCATACAGATGACTAAAATTCAGATTATTCCTCCACTAATTCAATATCTAATCTAACTATAGATCCACTATTTGCAGTCCTGCAGTCTGACCTGTATTTTTTCCTGCAGTCCATTTGGAAAACTCTCAACTGTTATATTTGCTGACATTTTGGTCTGGACTAGAGACTCTTGGCAAGGCATTAGCAAGTATACTGGAATTCAAAGAGTAATTCTCAGCATCTCTAGCCTCTTAATACCTACCCATAATTCAGTTGATATTAAAGACCCTTGCTAACTTGGCTGGAGGCCAGGTGCCCACCAAAGCCACTCTGTCACTGCCCTCATCAGCTGGACAGGGCAGAGAAAATATAAAGAAAGGCTTGTGGATCAAGATAAGGACAGGGAGACATCACTCACCAGTTACTGTCATGGGCAAGATTCGCCTTGGGAAATTAATTTAATTTATTGCCAATCAAATCAGAGTAGCATACTGAGAAATAAAAACTAAATCTTAAAATGCCTCTCTCCACCTCTCCCTTCTTCTTCTGCTCTGGTGTGGGGTCCTCCATGGGCTGCAGGTGGATATCTGCTCCACCATTAACTTCCATGGGCTGCAGGGGACCAGCCTGCCTCACCATGGTCTTCTCCATGGGCTGCTGCAGGGGAATCTCTGCTCTGGTGCCTGGAGCACCTCCTCCCCCTCCTTCTTCGCTGACATTGGTGTCCGCAGAGTTGTTCCTCTCACATCTTCTCACTTCTGTCTCGGGCTGCACTTGAGCAGTTTTTTCCCCCATTCTTTTCTATGTCATCCCAGAGGCACTACCACCATCGCTGATAGGCTCAGCATTGGCCAGCGGCAGGTTTTTTTTTGGAGACAGCTGGCAGTGGCTCTACTGGGCATTGGGGAAGCTTCTAGCAGCTTCTCACAGAAGCCCCCCCCGTATCCTTCAGCAACCAAAACTTTGCCACGCAAACCTGATACACGACCATAAAAATATAAACAGGATTTGTTCCACATTAAAACTAGAAAATTACGTTTCTGGATCAGGACAGGTTGCTGGAATGAGTTCACAAACGAACATAAGAAAGTTTCTCAGTATGCTTAAAGGTTATGAAAAGTTCTTTTAAAATCACTGTAAAATCTTTTAAAATCACTGTTTCTGTAAAAAGAAACAATTCCTGTCTAGAGATCAAACTTAAAAAATACCCATAAAAAATATCATCAAAAAAGATTAAAAATCTGTCATTTATACCTGTAAATGCACACAACAATATCCTTCATTCCAAAAGTAAACGCAGTGGCCTCAGACTGGCAATTCATTCCATACTTAAAGAACAAGTAATCTCCTCTATAATAAACAAGTTATCTCGGGGAGATAACGCAAATAGTGCAGGAACAAGAAACCCTAGAATGTTTTTAGCAGTCCTCAAAACACAATTCTAAAATCAATCTGTGATGACAAGAGACTGAATCAATTCTACACCTCTGTGGACCACATCTAGCAGGAAAAAAACAAACCTCCAATTCAATACAAGAAATACATAACTCCAGTACTGACATGCAGTCCTTTTCAGCAAAAAACATACTTAATTTTGCATCTAATTTGCACTGTTAATACTCTTATTTTCATAACCAATGGATGAATACACTTGAAAGACTGTGCCATCAGAAATTCCAATATGTCAAGGTAATATTACAACTTCTACTACAAGACATTCTCTCATACTCCCGTGCAATAATCATAATCCAAAGTGAATCTGATACAAAAGGTACAGCAATGTATTTAACATCTTAGCAAAAACAGACAGACAAAATGAATGATCTACTGTAAGCAAAAGATTATGATTTATGGCTACAAACATTGCTGAATAAAATAACACCAAGGATTGGCTCCATGAGCAGATCCCCTGGATACTCACAGTCTGTATGTGTTAGGTCAACTCCCACATTGATCTCAGAGCAGTCCAATTACCTTTCTCTGAAATGAAGCCTTGGAGCAGTTCAAGAGAATGACAGCTCAGGGACTTTTCAGTTGCCATGGGCATATGATTAAGTAAGAAGGACTGGTCTCAATAGCTACAGAGACTTCCTCTAGTTATTTTAGATGGTCTCTGAGTAAAGGACAGACTCTCTGGTCCCTTCCCAAAAAAATTTAGAAATATGGGGAACAACACAGGGCTCAGAATAGTTCTGCCTCTGTTTCACCCATGGTGGATGAGGTGGATGGGTGGATGTGAGATAGGAGATCTTTTCTCTCCTGTTGTATGACCATTAAAAAAATGAAGGTAGCCTGCCAGGATTCAGATGCCACAGAGGACTAGGACCATATGTGGCCCTATTGTGATAAATTAACTGTATATGACCTTTTGCACCTGCCCTAGAGAGCAGTTGGATACCATGAAGAAAGCAACCCAACCACCCCAGACTTTCATAGTTGATGCAGTGGTAAGAGCCAGTGATTCTGCTATTTGGATGGCTGCCCAGTGACAAATGGCACTGGGTGGCAGCTGACACACTTTAAATCTCCCCAGGAAGTCTGGTTCTCCCTACTCACCACAGGGGATTAGGTATGACTTTCATAGCTGGTGCAGCAGATACCATAAAGCTTACCTGTCTCACATATCCTATGCCTTGACTCCAATGCTGTCCCAGAGGGAGCAGGTTCTGTATCTTGCCCATTGACTTACACCCAGTTCTGAGAGAGACCCTCACTTCTAACCAAACTGCCACCCTACCATGTCGCCTGCGGGAGGTGTGGCGACCCTCCCAAAACTGGAATCAGCCCATGGCAGCTTGGTGGGGTCTAGCTATGGCTGGCACACTGGGGATGTTCTCTGTATGACAAAGCATTGATACCCACAACTGTTCATCCAAAGTGCACGGCATAGCATGGTCCTAGCCTGTGAATATGGGTTCTCCCAGGCCACAAATCTACCATGGAGATTGCACCATGACCAACAGATGCTGTCAGCCTGGACGGGTGATAGTTTGATGCCCCACTTGTAGTCTCTGGAAGCACTGACCTCCTGTTTGGCATGATATTGACTATGTGTTATGTCTCACCTGGCCTCCTTTTTGAGGACACCAGAGACCTGTGGACATATCAGTGTGATGCCAAAAGCCAGGTGGAGGAACAAACACAAAATGTGGCAATTTTTTCACAGTAATAGTGCAGGTGAGAAAGCACTAAGGCTTGTGAACTGCAGCTTCCCTTGCCTGCAAGACTTTACCCGTCTACTCTCACCATGAACATACATACAAGCTAGACAGTGAGCCAAGCTGCCATGGGCTGCTGCCTGAGACAGATGCATTGGCAATGTGGATATAACATGCAGTAGATAAGGCAGTGGTCCACTTGTGAGCACATGTGAAAAAATAGTGACCTCTTGACAGACAAGCAAGGTTATAATATAGTATTTGCCAAGATCTATAGTATGGATCCATGCAGACTAAACAATTTTATTTTTAAGTAAGCAATGGGAGCAGACCATATCTTGCAGAGGTAGAAAAAGCAGTGGTAGTTCCTCTGGGGAGTGGAGGAAGAGCCTGTGGAACACTGAGTTTGCCAGAACATCACTTCTGAAAAATCTAAACTATGAAGCCACACATTTGGTTCCTGTGACAGACAATCCAGTAGAAAGGATTTCAGTTACTGAAAACTGTACCTTACATTTCTGATTATTGTTCCATTTTTTCTTTCTAAAAAAAAAAAATCACACAAGGTTCTCTAAAAGACTAAAAATTTATTTCATATCTCACAAAGCTATTACATATTTTGCCTTACACTTCTATGCAGCATCAGAAACACTTGATGCTTTACCTGAAGAAAGTTAACAATAAGTCAATCTAATTATTTTATTCTTATCTTTACACCTAAAAGAACAACTATACAGTGAATGGTGTATAGGAAGCAAATGCTACAATCCAAATTCACGGGTTTGCTTTGGGAGATCTGTAATTGTGTTAGAATTGTGAATATGGGACACCTATTTCTTATCTTAAATCCTTAAGGAAAGAGGAAGGTCCTGAATTGAAGAAGAGGACTCAAAAGAGTGTGAAGGGCCAAAGACTAGAGAAAAACCAAAGTGAGTCAGTCAGGAATGAGGCTGGATAAAGGAATTAGATCTGTGTACAGCAGTAGGTTGGAAATAAACATCCTTGCCTAATACGGCCTCATCCACTATAAGCAATGATCTTGATTGGACCCCCACCAAGAAATCAGGCTGGGCCCTCAAACCACATTTTGTACTGAAGAATAAACTGAATTCTCAGTTACATCAAGACATTCTTTCCAACATGGGAAAGCCTTATGACATTTTTTTTGCATTTTAATCATTACATGATCAAGACAAGGATCGTAATCAAAATCCCATCTGTGAAAACCAAATGTCTATTTGCAAGGACAAATTGAGCCTGTACAGACAACAGAATCAACTTGAAAACTCTTCTAAAAATATTACTGAAATTACACTGGGAAACTAAATATGCATGGATATCTGTATTTACAACTTCTGTCAAGAAGAGAGGTTTGGCTAGTGTTTCCTTCATTAATTCAAACCATATAGTTAAATGATGAGTTTTCAATGCTTGCAACTTTGGAGTTTTTTAGATGTTTCCAAAAGAGTTTAACAGAATGAGTGAGCAAGGAATAAATGCTATTTTTTTTTCTTTTTATTTACTATCAGTTAATGAATTCTCATCTCTGGGATTATGATGATTCCAAGACATGGAAAAAATGTTTAGTCATAGGTAATGTTGATGGGAAATCAGATTTTGTTTTGGTAGTGGAAGAAGGAGGGAAGGAATCGCTTAAGAGAAGCTGTTAAAATGCTCTATGCCTTATTAAAATCCTTGCTGGTAAAGTACTACTGGTAGTGCAGTGAAACTACTACTACTACTGCAGTATAGTAATGCTGTTGTGCCTCATTAATTATGATAAGTACTGAGAGACATAAGACTATGGTTTTTAACAGATATTTAATTTGCCATCCTAGGACATATAATGCCACGATCAAAAGAAATTAAAATTTTGGTGTGCAACAGTGAAAGGAATCACTCTATACTGCAGAGGTAGCAGTCTCCTCTCGGACTCTAAGTCAGTGACAAAGGGAATATTCCTTCCCTTCTAAATGTTTTGTTACAAGAAGGAAATACATGTAATGAAGGGAACCCAGAGAACCACAAAATTATCAGATCTCAGAGGAGCTGATTTATGAGGCATGTTTAAGAAGTACATAAATTACTATGAAAGAGGAAACAAAGATGTTAATTGATCCTATTCAATAAATATTTAATGCTTCTAAACTGCCAAATCAGAGGGATTTTATTTAGCATGGTACAAAAGAAAGTATGGAGAAATGATAAGGTGAAATTAAGGAAGAATTTGCCCTGATTATTAAGAAAATATTTCAGAACACAATATATTTGAGGAAATAAAGCTGTATTTTAAAGGAAGTCATAAGTGAGGAACCATCTAAGAAACTAAAGCTATCCCACATAAAAACTTTAGAGAATATGCATTAGGGATCAAATGACAGAAGAATGGCCCAGGAGCATGCACAGACTTCTGAAAAACTCTGGAAACCAGTGAGGGAAGAGAGGCATGAAGGGAATTTGCCTACCAATAGTATAAGCGTGCAGCCACAGGGTACCAGATACACACTTTCTGCAGTGCTGCGTTTGACCTGCCCCTCCAGGATGGGGCGGAGGTGAGAGACACAGGATGGGTGAAGAGAGCTGGCATCAGTCTGTCAGAGAGGGAGGCTGTGGTGGGGAACAATGTACTCCTTTTGAATAACAACACCCACACTTCAGAGTATGGAGTTACGAGTTACAAATTTTTAGTAAGTAATGTTCTGCTATAATAACAGCCTTGACTATTCTAGTTGTTTCCATAGCTTCAGAAAGAGTTGAATTTCAATGAGTTGATATATATACATAAAATGCATATATTTAGTTTAATGTGTAAGCAACTTTGTGTTAATGTTACAACCAATGTTATTATAATAAATTTATTGCCTATATTTCAGTTAATATCTTTAAATATTTTAGTGTAAGAATAAATGTATGGGTTTTTTATAATTAAGATTGGGTCATTCATGAATAATGATCCTTAGAAACTGTTTAATGTAGGATAATATTGGGAATAAGGTTTCATACACTTGAAGTTGAAATGTAAAAATATTCATTTTATTAGAACATTAATTGCAAAAGACAAATAATGAAATTGAAGAATTTATATTAAAAGAAACAAAAGAAAAAACCAAACGTGCTACAAAATGCACAGACCTTGTTGCTGGTTTTGAATGTTGCAAGTGGAATTCAACAGACAACAGACCTAGATTTCAAAGTAATTATCTTCACATTAGCTTTTGATTTATTTTCAGAAAAACAAAGCTGAAAAATAATTTAGAATGTGTGGGAAAAACCCAAAGACTTATGAAATGTGAATAACAAATCATTTGAATAATGGAAAAAATAGAGCAATTCCTGACCAGTGTATGTCATAAAAAAATGTCACTTCTAATCTTAAGATGATCCTCAAACTTGAGCTGCAGAGTGATGCAAGTGAGAACATCGGTAAGTGGCCTCTTCAAAATGAATGCAACAACAAAAAAAACATGCCTCACAGCTCAATGTCAAGGTCTGAATCTGTGACCCCACAGATTTGGATTTGCAGTGAGAGATTTTAAGTGGTGCCCCAAAGGCCTTGTTCCATTGATCAGTGGATATGTAAAGATATTCAACAAGTCAGTTGTATCTTAGATATTAGTTTCTTACTACTGTTATGCATAAGTACAAGTTTCTTTTGATTAAATATCATGGCATGAAAAGCAATTATCATAAAACAACATGAGAAGCTACCAAGACATGTATTACATGATCTTAGGAATTCACTACATTTCTGTCTGTCGAGATAAAAACTTTTTATTTTTTTTTTTTTTTTTAATTCTTATTGTGTTTTTAAAAGCTTCTGCCAATATAGATGTCCTGTTGTTTATATGCAAGGCTCTTTGGGGTTTTTACCTAATGCAGGGTAGGTATCATCTGTAACACCTGTGATGGTAGAGTGGTAGCTCTATCCAAGGATCAAGAAGCCCCAAATAAAGAACAATCTCGGTTCTCAAACAAGTCAAGAATCAATCAATTGTTGGAGAAAGCGATTGCAGAAAGGTAATTGTTCTTCTTCCAGAGAGGATTGGGTTTTTTCACTGTGAAATCTCTGATGGATTTGGGTCCAGTGTCACAAGCACCATTCAGGACAGCATGTGCCTAATGAATAGTTTTCTTGTCTTAAGCTCTGTGTTGTGGATTCACTCAGCAGTCATGACTGGAAATTTGTGTTAACACGTCTGGTCTTGATGTGTGACAGACTTTTCAAATTAGGAGGTACAAGCTCTAATTTTTAGTATGAACATTCGTTTCAGATTAAACTGAGAAATGCAGTAAAACTGCAAGTAGACATTTTTAAAAACCTAGGTAATAGGTGTTACACATGTAGACATCTTCACTGTAATTCTCAATAGCCATTTTTTTAATTTATCTGTGGCTCTTAAATGGAGGAATTATTATCTGATGACTAACTTTTCCACTTAGATCTCATTTATATCAATTTTGGAAGCACATGGGTGCTTTAAACATAATTCAAGGCTTGACTAGTTGTACTGCATGTAAAAAAGGGGATGGATAAAATCAAACAGGCAAAAATCCACCATCTGTTGCTTGAATTTTAACTGCCATTTATAGGCAATGAAGTCTGTGAGACTTAGTAGGAGTAGCAGAATTATGCAGGAGCAATAAGAAAATCAAATATGTTCTTAGAGGGGTTAATATTTGACTGTTGGGTTCTGGCTAGTGTTTTTTTATTTGTATGTTTTTATACATACACAGACAAGAGATAGGCTGGAGTCTAGTTCTATTTGCATGGTCACTGGATCATCTATACTGGGACCATGGAGGGCCACTAACTTTACTCTAAAATCCCAGACTCCTATTCATCCTCGTTACCTAAATGTTGACTTACATTGTGAACCCAAACTGAGCCATATATGGGTTAGATTGCTCCTTTGGCTGTTTGCCAGGGTAGTATATACAGAAATCCTAGTTTTAGACTACAGAGCAGAGCATGTACAATCCATATTTCCACACACAGTCCAAGCTTAAGTCCAAAGACCTTTCTATGTCAATTGCCCTTGTCAGTTCTTCATAGGATGTCCATAACCCTTGCCATCTTCAGAGTCACGGTACAAGAAAAGCAGACTGAAAGGGCCCTCTGACCAATGTTTACCTGCAGTGGAACTTGCATTAAATGAGTGACACAAGTCTCAGAGATGATACTCTTCTGCTTTAACATTTGGTAAGATTTACAGACAAGTAGCACTTGTTTAGAAGTATGAATTAAAGACAATCTATGTTCATAGAAAAGAAAACTGTCTTTCAGGGACATATGTGTTTTCTTTTTTATTTGCTAACTGTACTTTCTGATTAAGAGAACAGAACTGAGCTTTCGTTGGTCTATGATTATATATAGGTTTCAAAATGTCCTTGCCAGAGAGGCTACTGAAACAGGCAAATGGTTTTAGAGAGACCACTTCAAGAAATGTCAATTACTTGCCTGCTCTGCAGAAGTAATGAAGGCTGGACTACCTGGCCAGAATGACCTTTGCTGAGCTATGGCAACCAGGAGGGGAGAACAGAGTATCCTGGGCAAGGACATGCTCCACTGGTGGCATTCAGCCATCCTGGCTGACACTGGAAGGGAAAGTTCAGATTGTTCTGAGGAGGTCTGGGAAGGGTTGTGCAGTCTGCAGAGGAGAATATCAGCAGTCTTTTGCAAAAAAGTGAGCAATGCATTTTGACACAGTCGAGGTCTTTGCTGAGCAACACAAAACATGAGCAATGTATGTGCATCTCAAGGAAGTCTCTTCCCTCCCAGACATCTGCACCTGAAGGTGGGGGATATCCCATACACTCCTCTATGGGATCAGCTGCTGCTGGATTGTTTGAGGTCCACTACCAGCAGAAGGTAAAATATTTTTGCTGCAAGTGCACAGCAGAGCTGAAGGGCTGTGGTGATCACTGTCCCTTTCAGGGGAAAGAGCAGCACGGTGACAAGATGTGAGAAGAGCATGAGGGATTACGAGGGAGAAGTGCAAAGGGTTGGGTGGTGTAAAAGGTTTTTCCTCTGAAAAGAGTTTTCCTGTGACTCTGAACCTTGAAAGTGTAGCTACGGATAGTTTAAAGGATATCACAATGTGGTCATTGGTGATACTCTGTATCAGTGCAGGGTTCCATAAGTAGCGCCTGAACTCCCATAACCTCCAAAATCTTTTTTTTTTTTTTTTAACTTTCTTGAAAAAGGCACAAGATCTGTAGATGTTTCCTGAACTGTATTGCTGCATTTATCTGCTGCTTCAAAGAAATATCTGAAAATCTGTACACTCCCCCAAAACACTTTTGTGTCCTGTGAAGAAAAAGTCTTGGGGATTTCCTCTGGCAGAGAGAGGACATGTAGTCATGGAAAAGGCTGGGAAGGACAGTGAAACTGCAGTCCCACTCATAGCTCCTAAAACTCTTCACCACTCCCCCAAATCCATCCTTGGTCTCTTCCATTTACTTAAATACATGCTGCAGCTACTACAAGCTGCATTTCACACATACTGCTCAACTTCAGAGGAAAGTGTCTTATTTTTAACAGTGGTCAGAAAAGAGTGCTTTGTAAAGCTTTTCACAGTGTCCCCATACTGCACTTGCTGCCCCACATACTGCATTGTTGTAATATACTGTTCTGTTGTTTGGTTTGGTTATAAATATTTCCAGATGTATTTTCTCTAACACCATACATTCACAACAGCTGCAAAAGTTAACATCTTAAGCATGCTTCAACCTTCCTCATCCTCTCACTGTAAGGAAGGTGATGTGCTTAACCCACCAAAGAATGATGGGGAAAAAATTAGTCTTTCTTCTTTTTTATTATCTCTGTTTTAGAGATCCTTATTTTTACTCAGTTTAATAGCAGGAAGGAGATAAATCACAGAAACTGTAACACAGAATGGTATTAACAGAACTATCAGGAAACCTTTTCAGCAAGAACCAAATGCCACATTATTAAGAAATGCTCAACATTTGACTTCATTAAAATCATGACAGCCACTTGCTTAAGTGTACACACTGTTTCCCAGAATTTCACTTCTAAAAGCAGTTAATTTCAAGTGATTCTAAATGTCTCATTCTGCTGCCACAAATTATTCAAACATTTTAATACAACTTGTTTCTAAAATGCAATACATTTAAAATATACAAAAAAATAAAAATAATTTCAAATTAATTTGTAGAGATTTTCCCCTAAGATGATTCACCCAAGACCTGTTCCAAACAACAATTAAGGAAAAAGGTATGACAAAAATGTTATCTGATTAAAAAACAATGAACTTTGAAGCAAGACCTTAAGGATATTTGATGACTGATTCTGTTAGCTAGGTATAGCCATCTACATTCAGTCTACACTTCTTTCCTAAGAAGATGTCTATGTTTCTGAGCAATTGACTTCCACAGCAGCTTTGCCCATTTGCTCGTTGGCAGGTTTTATATGATTATTTTCCTAAAACACAGGCACAGTGATTCAGCTTAGGGACACATGGTTAGGCCACAGCTGCATGCAGTGGGACAGGACTATTCAGGGAAAGAGGTGGTTAAAAGCAATAAAATACTTCAAGTCATCCTGTCTACAAGTGATGCAACTCAAAGGCAGGCATTTACTATTTCATTACTATGAAAACACCCATATCTTGCTTGGATAGGACTGTACACAACATGTGGCACACTCAAATAACATCTGGAAGAGCACAACATATAGCCTCTGTAATGCCTTCCAGGTCTCCCAAAGTGGGTCAGGAAGTGACAACGCATGGGGGAGTTGTCAGTGCCTTGGCCAATGGTGCCGTGTCCCCCAGATTGTGTGAAACAGCTGTACCCCCAGCTCTGCATGAATCTTACACTTCCCAAGAAGTGTAAGAAAAAGATAGGACAGGGAAAAACAAAGAAAAATGGAGAGTGTTTCTGGGTAGTATGCCTTTTGGTTGGTGGTAGCAGAGCTGAGACTGAATATAACACCAAATCGTGACTGCCTTCTGCTCGTGAACACCTTTTTCCTATGATTAGTTTTAAATTCCATATCACCCCTGAGTTAGCCTGTTATCCAAAGGACTCAGAAACTATGCTATTAACAAACAGAAGTAAAACTGATGGCCTGACAGAAACATCTGGATATAACATATAGTACTATGCAGAATACAACTGTAGTTATACAAATAGCAATTGTACTATGCAAATGTACCTTCCACCATATCCTCTTGATGTCTGTGAGGCTTTGTTATGAACTTGACCAGGCAGTGTTTCTGACTTAAAGAAGTAGCCCCAAACAGCCATACTTCAGGCAGATTATTTCCTTAGCTACTTCATGGAGCAGTGATGTGAAAGAGTTATGTTCCCTTTAAGCAGGGAAAATATATGGGGAGTGGAGGAGACGTCCATTCTCAGGTCCTATAAACAGTATTAATCTTGCCTGGATACTGGAGAAGGAAAATATTAAAACAGACATTGCTCAACAGTCACCATTTCTGCAGATTTCAGGTTTCATTGTTCCAGCTTGAACTCGTAGAACCATTCCTGGTTTTTGGATCGGCACATGGAGGTGGAATTTTTAAAACTTATTGCAAAGTTAGTGCAAGCTGCATTTTTTCCAGTTCACTTTTTGGTTTTTGACACAAAAAAAAAAATTTCCAAGATTGCTACAGCATTGTCCCATTACTACTGCTATTCTTTTGAAGGCAAACGACAGGAAGCCTAGACTTCAGGTTTTCAGAGGTTCAGGGATAAGTTTCTGATTAGGTCCTTTGATGTATCTTCTAGCTAAGGAAATGACACTTTGCTAATGTTAAGATCACTGGCCAAAGCCAGTGTACTAGCTTACTCATCAGTTGCTTGTCACCTGTAGACAAAAACACAGCTTTCTTTTCAGTGTTCTCATCTTGTTAGCAGATTACTTCCTGCAATAATTTGTACAATTTCAGATTCCTCAGGCTTCTGAGGGGAAACTGTCACAGTATCCTTGACTGTGCCAAGTTCAAAATGAGATATGGCAAGACAGAGAACAAGTTCTGAGATGCTTATCCTCAGATATCTCAAAATTTGGACCATACTGTCATGCTGGCATTTGACAGATTGCTTTTAAAGCTCACCTAGTTCTGTGTAAAGCCAGTTGTCATCTGTTTGTTAATCTGTTACTGTACAGCACACACATTTATGCATAGATGTAATTCAGAGTTTTGAGTGAGCTCTTCTTAAAGAAGCAAAATCTTTCATATTAAAAGAAAACAACAGAAATGAGAAAGAAACTAGTTCAACTGATCCGATAAAGTGATGGTAGGAGATAAGCAAGCGGTGAAGTGTAAAGTTAAGGCCATGGTACATCGTTAGGTCAAAAGGAAATATCAAGACAACTAGGCACAGTATGGCTACACTTACTTGAGGACTGAAAATTAGTATCCAGAGTGTTCTATAAATAGTAGTTGTCAGGCAAAATAGCATGAAACCTGTAACACCAAAGAAGTTTCTGCAGACTAAACTTATTATGGACATTGATGAACCAGCAGATCTCCAGCAGAAATGATAGGAGTGGAACATCAACAAGGTGCAATGAAAAGACAACCAATGTCCAGAAAATCACTAATGGCTTCCAATAAAGTTTCTTACTGACTTGTGTGATATATAAAACTAAATATAAAAGTATGAAAAAACCACTCAATAACAAACACTCTAATTGTTCCTGATGTGATTGCAACATGTAACACTGACAATGAGGATGTATTTGCAAAATCATTTCACAATATTCTGTTATCCACATGCATTAATGACTTTGTTAAATGCACAAACTTTTGCATGACTGAATGTTATCAATATAACTCCAAAAGATGCTTTGCCTCTCTAAGTCTGCAGCCACATCTAACTCAACTCATGTATGTCTGCTACTTCTGTGGGAGAGGCTGCAATTCACTTCAAAAACAGACAATAGAGGAAGAAATACTGTGCAATGCTGACAGCTTCACACATAACAAATGACTGCAGTGGGCATATTGGTGCAGTGCAAGAACAGGTGTATAACAGAGGAGAAACCATAGGGAATTAGTAACAGTTCCTCTTGATTCATGGATTATCTGACTTAACAGATTCAAGTTTCTTGGTTTGTGTCTTTAAAATGTGATAAAAAGAAAATTGTTTATAGAGTCATCCTATGAATTAAAAACATTTTCATTTCATGCTGAAGCTAACATTTGTGTATACCAACATGTAACAGCTGTCTTAAAGAAAACTGTAAATAGTTTTCACATGAAAGATTAATTTTACTTATTTTTTAAATTTAATCAGCTTCCAAAGAGTACCCATCACAGTGGTATTCAGCCATAGCAAGACACCTGTGAAAAACTGCATGAAAAAACTCACTGAATGCCTTATTACAGTATCTCAATACTACTACTCTGTTATTAAAGAGTAAACTAATGAATTATTGAAGGAATTTCCCTAGCAGAAGTGGCTGGAAAACAGTAACGTATGTCTCCCTTCTTGATAGTTTTAAGAGGATAACAAGGTTGAACTTTAAACCATAGGAAAAATTAAAGCTTTTTAGTTCATAAGTTTTAATAATAGTTTTTAGCCATAAAGATATTTTCAGTCTTAATAAATGGCCATACTCAACATTCATTTGTCAAGTTTGAAGCAGATTAAGCTATCTGAAGTAGTGTAGCTGATCACTTAGAATCAATTAATCTAATCGGTTTGTCCTTCCTAACAGTTTCTCAAAGCAATCTGTATTGTCTAGAATGACAATAGACAATCAGAAATTTGATCAAGCAGAAAGGCATAATTGGCTGGGCTGGCACTAATGTGGTTCAAAAACCATGGACATCCATCCATTTTATAAAACAATTCTACACCTAAAAGCACAGTACTTTACGCTTAGTTAGCTCATTTGATGTCACGACTCATTCTGTTCAATGCTTAATGAAAGCTGTATGTTGCCTTTTTTTATGGAAATATTTGTATGTCTAGGTAGCAGAGGAGGTCCCGCACTACTAATGAACTGATAAGAGGATGGCAGGAGACAATTTTAAATTTGGACCTGTCAAATTCTTGGGGTTGAAGACAAGACCAGTACTTCTTGCAGCTTGCTCTTAAATTTTATGACTTCATCTGAGAGCCTCACAGAGAAGACAGTGAACCTGCCTAACAGAAATTAGGGATCCAGTGTAAGAGCAGCTGGGTAAAAGTGTGTTTTACTGCTATACCACAGGTGAACTCTCTCTCCTTGTGGAAGGCCAGGACTTTGACTTGGAAAAAACAAAGCTTTGTTGAAATAGTCAGAATTATCTGGAGTTAAAAAAAAAATCTCTTCCATAACATTGGATGTTTCGAGGTGTCACAACCTATGAAATATGGCAAATAGACATGAATATTGTAAATAGCTCCCACAGATACTGACAACTACTGTTTCAGACAGTTGCTAGTACAGCTCCACTTTTGTTATCACATCTACTCAGTTCACCCTCCACTCCTATCAGCTCTGCGGCTGACCTTCCCCCAATGCAAACACACACATAGTTTTTTTCTGAAGTGCTAAGGTTCAGATCTCATTTTCTGTTCTGATTTTGTAGAAAGAATTCAACTGACAAAGAGAAATTAGTTTTTATGTGTAGCTCTTACTGAACTCATTAGATGTTTATGTGAATATTTAACAGTAATAATCATACATTATTTCTATGTGTTTAAAAAAGGCTAGAACAAGTTGAAATTCTCAACCCATGTCTATTGTCTTTTGTCTGAGGTATACATTCCATTTAATACATCCACAGGAACACTTCCATTTTATACAAGTGAGGTGGCAGTGCTCGTCACCTTGCTTGTATTTACACAAGAGCTTCCTTGAGCAAAAGTCATTCTGCTGGACATTATCAATGTGTAAAAAACAAAGGTACTACTTTAGTTCTAAGATTTCATAACTTTTATATCTCCTGAGCAACATGATAGGACACAGGAATTACAGACAGTTATTTTATTCTGTAACAGCTGAACTCATGTGAACTTAAGCAGTTCTTTACCAAACAGACATGCAGACTGCAAATATTCACTGATTTTAGTTCTGCATGTGCAGTTGCTTTGAGAAAGAATTACGACTATAAAGATTTTCTGTTTAGTTGATTTGCATATGCATTTCAGTGAACTGAGTTTTAAGTTACATAGACTGACAGTTTTATGTTTTCTAATGTTCATGGCAGTGAAGGGCAATGATTCAAAAACAAAGACTTGTTCTCCCAAGCCCTTCTAAGCAGTAGAAGGAAAAAAGGGAAATTGCAACCACTTACTTAGTCTGAGAACTCCTCAGTTAAAATTATCTGAAATCTACTAGTAACATAAAAGCATATGGCTTGAATTTCATAAAGTGTTACGAAAACTATCACAACATTGTAATAATTACCCCTTTTGATGAATCAGACTAAGCAATCTCGTTCAACAAGAAGGCACTGCTCCAAGATTACTTCTTGACAAAGATATTGGGGGGGGGGGGGGGGGNNNNGGGGGGGGGGGCACGCAAAGGAGCAGAAAGGAGTAGGGAAGAAAGAGCATCTGTTAAGATTAAAATGGCAACGCTACCCATTAGAGCTTCAAGCTCATTAGCACAATCTATATTGCCTGTCCTAGACTCAGCATTATCCCCTGGAGTATTTGCCCAATAAGTATTTCTTTCAGAAGCAACAATAAAAATAAAGCAAATTATTGTCATAGAATAGAATCATAGAGTTAGTTAGGTTGAAAAAGATCTTTCAGATCATCAAGTCCAACTGTCAGCCTAGCACTGCCAAGTCCACCAAAGTAATTAAAGTTATTAAGACAGTGCTATTTGGTTATGAGAAGACTGTGCAAGTAGATTCATTTCAGTTCCCTAAAAGTCAATCTCCTATACTAGGTAAACTCTGTGGATATAAGTCTGACCACAAAAAAGAGAGGTAACTTAGTGAAGGTACTGTGTCTAGCCAGATGAGTAGTGAATGTAAACCCTCAGGGAAAATGAGATCAACGAAATTAAGCAGACATCGAAGAAACTGAGAGCAGAAAGATTGACCTGGAAGCAGACATGTACTAAAGAGTGGAATTAGGATCTCTAACACAATAAAATTTTGGGGGGTGAGGAGGGGGAGGAGAGATAGACCATGCAGACAAATCAAGAGATAATAATCAAGAGAGAGCTGTGAAAGAAGGCAGAATATGAGAATAAAGGTTTTCCCTGAAGATGTAGAAAAACTGGAATCAAGTTGCTGAAGTAATATTTTAGCATATTGTAAAGCAGGAAGAAGACTTGGAAATTACTACTAAGAGATTCCACCATTTTTGTGTCCTTTCCTAACACAAGACCAAGGGACATGGCATGAAACCTACCCTTTAAGCAACAATAACAAAACAGATGGAGAAGAGCTGAGTACTCTCTGTAATAAGTCAAAAAAACCACTTTTTTTCCAAGATATAACAGCTACTAACTTTAAAGAAAGGTACATGTATGAAGTTTCCATCTGCTGTAGGGCAGCCTATGCAGGATATTGATGGTGTTTCCCCTTTTAAGCTGATGGCATCAAGAACAGCAGTAAATCTTAAAAAGATATTGGTAAGTTAAATCCCTTATAATATTAAATCTAGTAGATAACAAATCCTTCTGAAAGTCAGGAGGATTCAGAGTCAGAGCAGGAGACAATTCTAAACATTTCAGTGTCAGTCGAGGTTGGAACAACAACTTACAAGAGTATACCCAGGTCATATTCATGGACATAAAGCTGTAACTGGAAGGAAGATATGAACATAGAAGACATCACTCCCACTTGTCAGAGAAACAAGGACGTTTCACTATAGTGACAAGGCAGACAGACATGGTTACCTGTAGCAAAGACTCCCTTATAATCAAGACTGTGGGATCAGCACTCCACTACCAGTTTTATGCTATAGAAGGAGAGAAGCAGAAGCTTTCCCCTGGTGCAATGCCCCCCCCATCCTGCATGGCCATCACATGGAAGTCTACTTCATCCATATCAGTCTGGTTCTTTGTCTCCTGCTACTTTATATCTCTGAAACAGAAGCCCAGCACTTCATCATGAAGACTAGGATATATCTATATTTGAAGGAAAATATAAAAATGTGCCTTTCTAGATGAAACAAGGCTTGAGCTGTACTGGTCTTAGAAAGCAGGAGCTGTCTTGCATGAAAGCATCTGCGTCCATAAGGAGATGAAGAACACACAGAAGGCTGGACACACAGTGAATAACTGTTGAGCCTACAGTGTTGAAAACCCTGTGCACAAGACTAGATAATAAGCTTGATTCTGCCCTTGTATGTATGAATGTTTAAAGTGTGTGGCCACTTTGATTAGTCAGTCTGGAGTGCAAATTGCAAAGAATTTTGTTTTAGGGCATGACAAGGACATATTCATGACACAGCTGTGTTGGTGAAGCCATTAGTTACATTATTAGAAAGGCATATCCTGACAAGTCTTGAGAAAGACAAGAATAATCAGTTGAAAGAAACCATGTATCTTGAAAGATAAGGAAAGAGGGGAACCTTCTATTTTAGCATTTCCCAGGAATATTGCAGAGGATACATAATTTTACCATATATAGGACTGCAAAACCCAAACTCATGAAGATTGCCCATGACTGACAGCAACGGCAACATTGTCTTCCAACTGGGTATATAAATTTATATACACTGAGAAAACAATCTAGTTGCCCTAGCATATTACTTCAGACATAGGTGTGTAGAACTGTTCAGTCTGGCATCCTGCAACACAATGCTACATGCATAAGATTATTTTAATATTAAAGTGAAACATATTTATTGCTTGTATTTGCTGTGGCACTCTGCCCTTGAGTCTTGGTTACAATTGAGATATAACAATGTTTAGGCAATAGAATGGAGCCATTAATGTCTATCTTTATTAAGAATAAGTCCTTATTTGAGCCACAAGGAAATATAGTCTTTTCTAAATCAGAGAATAATTTAGTATAGGATGAGCCACTGAAGTTCATCTCGTACAACCTCTTGATGAAGTCAGGGCTTATTATACTAATATATTGTATTAGCATTCATTATTTCATGTCTGGTAATACAGTGTATGTTTGCATATTCACACAGAAATATTTTTGTAGTTAGAGACTGTTCAAGAGGTAAACAAACTATTCTGATGCACAGCTGCTGCTGTTACGGGGCTTAGATCCATGACTAGGGCTTCTAGATACTACAAGAATCCAAGCTATAGAGTTAAACAAAGACAAATAAACAGGACATTCAACAGAAAATCTAGCATTCCAGTTAATGCTCTAGCAGCTACTAGTCATTTTGCTACTGTCAACCAATAGAGGGTCTAACCCCATATAGATGTGGGCCAGAATTGGTTTTTTACCTCTTTAGGAAGACCAAAAGTTTACATGCTACTACAATGAAACAAATATCACAGAAAAACTACAGTAAGTATAAAAAAATTAGTATTACAATGAAATCATATCTAATCTTCAAGGTAAATCTGTTTTCAAATAAGCTGTGTCAATGATATAACACATCAAAGTTTTAGGGACCTCTTTTTTCATCGCACTAAAATATAAAATTGACAACAGTGGCCAAAATGCCATTATTTGTAAATCTATTTTTTTGTACTTCTCTTGTTCTTTTAGTACTAGTATTTTAGTGCTTGACTTTGTCTTATCTTTCATATCACTGTTTTGGTTGGGTTTTGGTTTGTGGGGTTTTTTGGGTTTGGGTTTTTTTTTGGTTTTCTTTGTGTGTTTTTTTCTGTCTGATATTGGCTAAACTAGACTCTTAGAAAGCAACATGCTCTTCTGAGACGAGTTGTGTTTACACATGCATATATTTCAAGCTTGGAGAGAAGCAGTGTTTTGAATAGAAGGTGTGATTTTTTAGCATTGCTGCAAACAGAAGAGTTTTTACAAGCTCTTTGACCAGAGGTTCTCCCATGGATACTGATGTGCTCATGTCATTTATAGATAAAAGGAGAGCATGAGCCTTCTTAGAAAGATAGCAGCTTGTGGAAATAGAGCTTTGTTGAACAGCTTCATTTATTTTATTGGTCATAACAGAGACTATTATTCAAGGCCAGTCTACACTGTTTGCAAGAAAACTTCCCCACCTCTGGCATAAGAGTAAGCTTAGCAATAGCTCTTCTAAGCCAGTGTTCTGCTCCAATTCATGCAAGAATATTTATAGCCTAGACAAAAACATGCTTTCTCCTGGGAACTGAGAGCAGTACCAAGTGGTTCTCAGGTTAGAATATATTCCCCATCTTCTTCCTCAAAGTCAAGGAGTGATATGTGCCAAAGACTGTGAAAATGCACTTAAGTGCTCCTCAAAATTGTAAGGTGAGACTGAAGGTGAAGTGGGAAAGCATGAAGTAAAACCATTCTAAGTAAGAAATTTAAAAATAAACTTTTACAGTTCCTCATTTTGTTGTCAGCTTGTTGTAACAAACAGGATCATGTTGGGCAGAGCTGACCAGATTACCATATATTTCATCATGCAGAGCAATCTCAGTTTCCAAAATGGGAAGAAAACAGATGCAAGTGATCATGACAGGAAATGAGAAGCTGAAGTTAGTGTAATGCTGCCTGACAGCAGGTGGCCATAAGCTGCCTTCACATATCATTTTTTAGTCTAACACTGTTCCAAAGGAACATTTTCCTGAGAGGAATAACTGTTCAAATGCAGGAAAAAAATGGAGCTACTGAAGAAAATACAGATTTAGCAGTGTAGTGACCTGTCAAAATGGCATTCAGTGCTCTTGATAGAAATTTACTCAAAAAAAACCCAAAAAAAACCCCCAAAAACCAAAACAAACAAACAAACAAACAAAAAATCTGGTACATATGATACCCAAAAATCTGGATATCATTTCAGATTCATAAGATCAGCCTCTAGACAACTGTGCGAACAGGTAAAGATAACAGTTTTAAAGTTCACTTGCAGTTGGTTAGAATGAGCTATTTCCAAATAGTTACACAGATTATACATGTCTTCCCATCTACGTGAGTCAATTAAGATGTGAGACTTTACAGCTAGTTGGTGTATTCTTTCAGAAATGTTACTTCTTTAACTTGCTCGACAGAACAGATGTTAACATTCTCTCCCATGGTTAGGAGATAAAAGATAGGACTCTGATATCAAGACTAGTTAAGAGAAACTTGTCCTCCTACCAATGTAATATTTCACAAAAGTTTAATTTGTAAAAACATCTCTAGCTATTTCATTCTTTCCTGATTTTTAACATGAGAAATCTGTAGCAATTAAAGCATAAAAAAAAAAGGGAGGGGGAATAAAAAGCCTCCAGGCTTCTTTGCAACAGCATTTAGGTAGCATATTGTAAAAGTTTCTAATTTTAATCCTTCCTTCTCCCCCAAATGCAGAGAAAAAATGCCTAACTGTTTAAATTTATAATGAGGTAACATTTTTCTCCATGTGTTCAGTGTTTCTGGTATAAAACAAAAGCAAGATGCCATTACAGTTGTATTGAGCAAGGGCAAGAAGTAGTTATCTTTTATGTTGTCCCTAACTTTAACTATACAGACCCACATGGTGAAAATTCCCTTTGCAAAAAATACTTCCAGAAGAGCCATTAGCAAAAAACCAGAAAGTTTTCCATATGTTCCTTTAACTTCAATTTCTTCTTAGCATATTTTTAAACTGTCTTTTGAAGGCAATAGATTCTAAAAAAACTTTGCCGAGTCTTTGTAAGGAAAAATTTTCCTGATGAGGCAAGTTTTGTAAAAACAAAGTATAAGAATTACTGAATATAGAAGAACACAATGGATGAGAAACACGCGTAAACAAAGGATTTTCACTAGAAAGCTCATCATACAGTAACTGTCTATTGAAACTATTTTAATTGAAATGATGCAAACTTTATTTCTTTTTCAGCAATGTACCCTAAGTAAAGCGGACACGAAGTTCACATTAAAAGTCTGGAATTAGGTTAAAGCTCATTATAGGTAGGGAAAGAAATTAAACAGTGACCCTAAGTGCTCTGACAGTTCTAATAAGTTCTTTAGCCACCAAACAATTAATTCTGTTGTTTCATGCTAAGTGCTTATTAGTTTGCAAGCAACTAAGTTTTGCTTAGGTGACATAATTTCCAAAATTTTTGCACTATTTGTATGTGTGTATATGTATCCATTAAAATGTTTTGATTCTACAATTATGGTTTTGTGTCATGAGAAAATTTTAGTCCATCTTTGCCATTTCCTGTAAATTCCACAAGACCCAACTGAAAGTGAAAAATTATCCCAGAGGATAAATAGACCTTTCTGTTCTTTATGATTCCTTCACCTATAGGGTTCTTTGTCAATAAACCTGGTTACATAACAACAGAAGCTCCAAACAATACAGCCTTTGTTTGCATAGTTAATCCTACTGTGAAAAAAAGAGATAATAATTTTCCAGTCTCTCTTGTGTTCTGAAGCATTGCCAGACCATGTTTTACATATCTCAGTTGATGAATGTGTATGTGTTCATTTGGATTTTATTTATAAGACAAATGCTTTCCAGTGCACTATTACGCAAATGCTGCTCTACTCAGAGTGGTTTCTTCCTAAGAGAAATTAGATGCTTGTTTGTCATTATTCATAAGATTTTTTTCATTAGAAAACACTGGCCAAAGGGAAGAGTAAATCAATATACAAATTTCCATGCTACTGCAACCAGACGTCTTTTGGTACCCAAGCAGTACTATTTTAAAGCTCTTGCCTTCTGGTACATTGCATCAGGCAATGAATACAACTAATTTTAATATATAAACACCAAGACAGCTTTCATTAACAGATAAGCCAAGAACATGCAAAAGACTCTTCCAAAATGCTCCCAGCATGATTGCACAACAGTTGGCAGTGTCAGACAGCTGAAGAGTTTTGCTCTTTCATAATTTGGTATCTCTGCTGAAGTTTTCGCAGCTAAATACCTCCCTGTTTAAATTAAGGGAGACAGGCATTCAGTCTGATTGTTTAGACCTTACATTCCTACAGGTACAGCAAAAGACAGCAGTGAAAATGGAAGCCATTTTCAGAATAGGAAGAACACTGATTTTTTTTTTTTTTTTTTTGTAGGAGAGATACACTCTTCACTCAGACAGAAGGTAAAGTGTCTAACAAGAAAGCCTAGTTAACCCAAGGTAGAACAAACACCAAATATCACTACAAAACTGAATGCAATACCTTTTTTTTTCCCCAGTTCTAGCTCTCTACTGCTTTAAAAGACTTTTCTAGGCTAAACACAATGTAAGGAGGAATAACCAGGTCCTGCCATCCACCTGACTTCCTTCAGCCTGGTATAAAAGCAAGCCTGTTACTCCCAGTGTGCTCTGTTAGCAATTTACAGTCTCCCGGGACTGCTGGGCTACACAAATGGCAGAATTCTTCTGTTCTGAGCAGGCGCCATGTTGCAACAATGATTTGAATCCGGTCTCTGGCAGACTTTCATTAAATTAAAAACAGATAGATGAAGTAGCAAAGCCCCTGGCTTTCCTCCATGCCTCTGACAGCTGTCACTATCCCCAAGGCAGGAGGGTCAGATCTGTTCACGAACAGCCAGTTTTCAGACTATCTTATTAAGCTAAACTGAATTTGAGCTTGGGTTTTAAGGTTTTCATATAATTTCAAGGAGGCAGAGAACATATCTGGAATAATAATATTAGGCAGTAAACTAGCCAGCTGAGAACGGAATATAAAGAAAATTGAAAACAGCAGGGAACAAAAGCATAGAGCATTGAGTCTTCTAAATATGAACTGTGATAATAATTCTCCCAATTAGAAACTGTTCACAATTAAAAGCTTGTTATGTTAGGTTAACTATAAAGTTATAAAAAAAATCAGAGAATATGGACCCTGAACTAAAAAGAAGATGGTGGAGGTTATTAATTAATGATGGATATCATTCAACGTCACTCGATTCTTGAAAAATGACTGAATTTTCAAAGTGTTAGAGAATCAGTATTTATCTTAAAGATCAAGTAACCTAATTTTTAATTAATTAAAATTATGACTGTACTATTCAGAGGACTCACTATTAGTGAGGCTTTATAGAAAGTATTTCAACTTTGTTGTTGATGGAAAAACATTGGGGTTTTTCCTAGCTCCACAGGATTGCTCATTACGTGCATGACAGCAATTTCCAGTGGAAACAGACTTAATGCAAGCCCCAACTCCTTGGCTTTCTTCAACAAGAAAAACTTGCTTTATTCCAGACAGTTATGCTATAAATATATATACATATATATATATATACGCACACATTCTTCATTCTAGTGATTTTGGGAATGTCTGTCAAGGAAAGCTTTCCTGGATTTGACCCCAGTCCTCTAGACGTTACTGAGAATATTTTGTACCTAAGAAAGTCCCCATCACTATAAACCCTCCTATTTTTCCCCTAAGCAGAGATTAGGAAATGTTATGTATTGAATGAAAACAGGAAGCTGCAGTATCTTTAAACAGAATTTTGAATCATAAACCAGATGGAAATTACTTTCATATAACAGGTAAGATGTGTTACTGCCCAGGTTCATGCTAGCACATGCCAATAGTGGTGCGTCATTGTCATTGCAGTCCTCAGTAAAATCCATGCCAGGCCATACAACCCAGTCCAAACATGGCAGGTGACAGGGATCTTGCCCTAAAAATAGTGCAGCACAAGTTCTACCAGACGGCATCACTCTCCCTTACAGCTTCAGATTATGTCCTAAAATACAGTTATCTGTGCAGGTAAACTGCTTGTAGCACATACCTTGAAGGAAAGTTTGACTTCTCCTAAGAACAGTCCAAGAACAGCCCACCCTCATCCTGCCACAGTAACCAGCATGGTTATGAGCTCCCTGGCTCACAAGAAGGACCTGGCTGATGAGAGTATAGGAGCAGCAATCAAAAGTATACATGGTCTGGAATAGAAAACTGCTGTTCCTTGGTTGGTGAGGCCTGTATCTGAGAGATGGTGATTGTTAATTGTCCCTCAAGAACTCTTTGTTACAGTCAATGTGCTTCTCTATAGATCATTTATAATCAACTAGACCGTAATAAAGTGAAAAATGAGAATGCCCAATTTAATCAAGCATCAGTGAGCACTCTAGTAGTTGGTTACGAAAGAACAACACAATGACAAAAGCACCATAGAAGACTGTACCACAGCACAATCTGGACAGCAGTAGCATAGACACAGCAGATTCAGGTGGTGTGGTTGCAACAACATCCACCCTCCCCTGGGCACCAGATGAGTAGGAAGTTCTCCAGCTAGAAAAGACAGAATAACAGGTTGTCATTATGTGGCCCTTAGTGGTATAGGGGTGACAGAAGATGAATTTACTAAAAACAAGCCAGCAGACAAACTACTAAATCAGAGTGTAACACTGAAAGATAAAGGGGAAGAGCTGCTGGAGTCTTGAGTGGAAGACTGAAGAATGAAGTAGATTCCTTGCAGTGTTGTAACAACCAAGAGAGGGAAAAGGTATCAATAATTTTTTGCTCAAAACTTTACAGGACCAAGGGAAAAAGAATGAGGATTTGAAGTGGTGAGTAATTTGATTTCTTCTGTATTGTTGAATTTAATGTTTATGTTGTTTCAGACATAGCCAATTATTTCATCCAGGAAACTGCTCTGCATATAGCTCTGAATGTGGACCAGACACTTCCTCAGGTGTAGGTGACCTGTCAGTGCTATGGTTCCTGTGGCACCTGTGGGCAGTGAAGATTGCAACACTTTTTCCTCATAGCTCCAAGTGTCTTGAGTAGGCTATGACTCTCCAAGCTTGGAAAGAAGTGATTCAGATGGTAGATGAAATATGAGCGGTAGGAAGAGTGGACAGGAATCCCACTTTTCTGTCACTGTTCACTATCTCTTGCAATAGCAGAATGAGAGGTCAATAAATGAAGCTAGAAAGAACTAGTCTTAAAAGAAATGGAAGTGATTCTTTGCACAGCTACCAAGATACCTTTGGAAATCCTAATCAAAAGGAGACTGTGGCTAGAATGTCACACATGCCTTCAGACTGAGACTGGGCAAGGACACTGCAGAGAAATCCATAGGAGGTTATTACATTAACAAACCACACCAGACTCAGAAACTCCATGAGGTAAAAATAAGTGAAGGCTAATAATGTATTTCATCAGAAGTATCATATTTTCTTGCTGTTTTTCTTCCTTAGATGTCTGTCTGTGATCATTACTGAAGACAGTACACTGGATTACACACATTTTTATCTAAACCAGTACAGCTATCCTTACTCTCTTACTTTTTGTTGCCTCATCTGCCAAGTACCCAATGTCAAAACTATCTACATCAAGCAGAAAAGCAGCCTTATTGATAGGCAGATTACAAGATTTTCACCTTTTTTTTTTCCAGGATCAATTAACCATTTACTAAAGATAATTTCTTAGTGATGCATAAATCCACTACACTTAAAACTTGACATGAAATCATCCCGTTCTGTGAAGCAGTGTTTGCAGAATGTTAATTTTCCAAAAGTTTGGACTAAAATACATCTCAGAACTTGTTTTCAGATGCTAACATATATGCTGGATTCTTTATCTGCTGACTCCACTTGTGTGGGAGACCAACTCTTCCTCTCATGAATGTTACAACCAGCAATACTCATGGCCACTGAACCACTGTGACATCATGTCAGCCAACTTTCATCTGGTTTGAAAAAAATCAAACCACCATGATTTCTTATTCTCAAACTTAAAACCATCTACCATACTAATACACCATATAAAACTTAAAAGTCTTGTACTTATAGTCAGACATTTACACCATTCTATTGTATAACAAAAGTCAGTCATTGAGGATTTTTCAGCCTACTGCATTTAAGCAAACCAATACAAAGATTTAAAAGAATTTTGGTCTTTGAGTACTGCCCCACCACTACCTCAGTTTTCTTCCTTTAAACAAAACTGTTTGAAGAGTTCTGCCACAGGCAGATAAGCTTTCTTTTGTTGTTTGAGGTTAATGTATGCAGCCTTCACTATGATGGTCTGTGATAAGCAGGTTTCTCTCTTGCATGCAAACACAATAGGCTCACGAGAATCAGGGACAGCCAAGTCTGGGACAGAGCTTCAAAGGCAAGATACATTCATTGTGGAGTTGCCGAATCCAGCCACTGGCTCACTACCATATTTCCAAATACTTTATGCTGCTCCAAAAAGGTTAAGTAAGGTTCCTGCATGAAGAGGTTTTTCATTCATCAGAGTTGGACAGAGTCAAGATTACTTCAAGAACACAAAGTGTCGCAGTCAATAATGAAAGTAATTTCTACATAGAGTCTTATATAAAACATGAATACTTTGGGTCATAACAAAAGATACCCTGTCAGCGAACTTTCATACTAAGGATAAGGATCCACTGTTTTGCTTTGTTACTTGCTGTTATGCAAGTGCATCATGGAAAGAAATATAGTGCAATTCAAGTTCCTCAATACAATAGCAAAGTTTTTTTTCATACAAGGCATAAATGTACACTTTAGCAAGAGAGAATATAGATCATTATTGACCATTCCTTCTATGATGGGGTTACAGCATTGGTGGACAAGGGAAGAGCAACTGACATCATCTACCTGGACTTGTGCAAGGCATTTGACACTGTCTCACACGACATCCTTGTCCCTAAATTGGAGACACATGGATTTCATGGATGGACCACCCGGTGGATAAGGAATTGGCTACATAGTTGCACTCAGAAACTTGTGGTCAATGGCTCAATGTCCAGGTGGAGAACAGTGACAAGTGGCATTCCTCAGGGGTCAGTATTGGGAACAACACTGTTGAACATCTTTGTCAATGACATGGACAGTGGGATTGAGTGCACCCTCAGCAAGTTTGCTGATGACACCAAGCTGTGTGATGTGGTCGACACGCTGGAGGGAAGGGATGCCGTCCAGAGGGACCTTGACAGGCTTGAGAGGTGGGCCCGTGCAAACCCCAAGGATTTCAACAAGGCCAAGTGCAAGGTCCTGCACATTGGTCAGGGCAATCCCAAGCACAATTAAAGGCTGAGTGGAGAATGGATTGAAAGCAGCCCTGAGAAGAAGGACTTGGGGTTGTTGGTTGATGAAAAGCTCAACATGAGCTGGCAGTGTACTCTTGCAGCCCAGAAAGCCAACCGTGTCCTGGGCTGTATCAAAAGAAGCGTAAGCAGCAAGTCAAGGGAGGTGATTCTCTCCCTCTACTCTGCTCTTGTGAGATCCCACCTGGTGTACTGTGTCCAGCTCTGGGGTCCCCAGTACAAGAGAGACATGGAGCTGTCGGAGAGAGTCCAGAGGAGGGCCACAAAGCCAATCAGAGGGCTGGAATACCTCTCCTATGAGGACAGGCTGAGAGAGTTGGGATTGTTCAGCTTGGAGAAAACAAGGCTCCGGGGAGATCTAATTGGAGCCTTCCAGTACCTGAAGGGGGCCTACAGGATAGATGGGAAGGTACTGTTTATCGGGGAGTGCAGCGACAGGACAAGGGTAATGGGTTTAAGATAAAAGAGTGTAGATTTGGATTAGATGTTAGAAATTCTTTATTGTGAGGGTGGTGAGGCACTGGAACAGGTTGTCTAGAGACATTGTGGGGGCCCCATCCCTGGAAGTGTTCCAGGCCAGGTTGGATGGGGCTTTGGGCAACCTAGTCTAGTGGAGGGTATCCCTGTCCCTGGCAGGGGGGTTGGAACTAGATGATCTTTGAGGTCCCTTCAAACTCAAACCATTCTGTGATTCTATGATTCCTTCCCCCTCAAGATGGACTGGCTCAATGCAGCCAGCTGCCTGTGCTAACCAAACATAAACTCAACTACAAAGACAATATCATTAGATTTTCCACCATCACTTTCTTGAATCTATGTTCACTGCTGCTACCCTTTGACAACTACAACTGTTCAGTCAGCCTCAAGTTACAAACCCCAGCAACTTGTCAAAGCTGCTACTAAAGAAAAAGTTACACTTCCCTGGTAGTTAAATACCTCAGGGCATGCAGTGACATTTTCAGCACAGTATCCAGTTCCTCCCACAATGTCTTGAGAGGTTATGTTCCTGAGAGATTGTGAGAAGTCAGGAAGGTTGAACTGAGAGCCTGGAAATTCATCTTTAGTAGAACAGTAACACTGTCAGGACGGTAGACTCACTCCTATTCAGACCTTAACAGAAACAAGGACAAAACCAGACAGCCTTACATTTTTTATAAAACATATCTCTCTGCAGAAGAGCTTTAGCCAGGAGAGGAACAGACACCTCAAAAGGCAAATTAGTTTTCCAACCAAAAAAGTGACTTGACCGTACAAAATATAAGAAACAATCAAATTCAAGACCATCGAATGTGTTGCAGAAACATAGGCCCCAAAATGGCCATCTTACAATGCAGTCTGAGGACCTATGATGCACAAATCCAGCTTACCCTATATAAATATCATAGGGTTTTTTTGTTTGGGTGCCTTTAAAAAAAACCCACCACCCCAAAACAAAAACAAACACAATGAAGTGAAGGATAGGCCACACTCTAAAAGAAACAAGGCAAAAGAACATATGCTTTTTAGCTGTATCTATTCTGAGGCCTGACAAGCTACAAGATTTACATGTTTTGCCCAGAAACTTACTTCTAAACCTAACACCTCCCATGCTTGCTTTGGTTAGCCCCTGGTGGACCACAACACTTGCTCAACTTACATGTCTCACAACTGAAAATGCTGTTGGTGCCAGCGACTGAGGTCATGCAGTAGGGACCATGTCATGTGCAATGCCTGAAAATGAGTATCCATCTACATTTTCAACATGGCACAAGATAAGGTGGCATTTCAAAACTAATTGTGCAGTTGCATTCTTTAAGTGCCTGAAAATCAGCGGTTAATTTCCTCCAGACTGTGAGTATATCATCCAGGTCACTAGCTTCAAGATTTTAATTTGGTTTTGACAACATACTAAGACACTTATGTTACTAGAACTAAACTATTTATCTTTTCCAAAGCAATACTACAGTTCTGTATAATAGAATTAAATTCTTTAAATTTGTCGTAAACCCTGGGATGTGCCTACAGAATTTAACAGTTCCTCTTCAGGTCTGCCAGTACTGGAGGTTAGGTGTGATGGTATGCAACAGTTGCAAATGGAAGTAGGTAGTCTGGGTTCTATGCTGAGACAGTTGATGACCATGTGATTATGAATGGAAGATCACTATAAATATTGCTTACACCAATGTTTGACATAACTAGTGTCCCCTAAATTATTACAGGATTCCATGGAGCTGTTACCAAACTACAATAACCTCCATCAATACCAGTGCACCCTTTGCTCTTGATTAATGAAAACAGTGATCATGCTGAACACTGGCATATAAACTGTTTTTATGTTGAATTGCTGTCCTGAATTTAAGTGGAGCTTGTTTTTTTTTTTTTTTAAAAGGAAATAATTAAATCTTTATTATAAAGTTATTCAGTTGATTGACTGTAATGCCAACAAAATAAACCAGAGTCATGGCCTATTTCATGTTTCATAGTATCCAAAGTAATAAAAGAGACCTTATGAGCAGAATGGCACGATATTTCCTCCCCTCATATTTGTATTCACACTATAATACCTTCAAACTTTCCTCTAAAGAGAAACACTTGTGTGTCCCCCAGGCACAACTAAAAAAATGCTTTTGAGACAGTTCTCCATCCACCTAACCAGTCGAGTCTAAAGAAGGATGTGTATAAACCCTTTTTTCCCTGAATCACACAAAATTACCTAACATCATCATACTGGGTACAACTGTTGCCTACTGAGAATAGAACTGAAGCAAATAACTCTAAAGTAAGACATATGATCACACCAGCGAAGCAAAACAATGACCATTTCTTCTTGCTTAAAGGGTCTGTGTCCGGCACAAGTAAACCTTTAGAGACATACCTTATCTTTTCACAGAGAAAAATAAATTGTATCATGGTCATCATGGGTTCTGGCCTCCACCTTATCTAAAGTAACTTCTTTTCCCTAATACATCCATTCCCAAGGTTTCTTTGTCTGCCTTAGGGATCCAAAATCTAGCTACAACATAGCCCAATTGTGTTACCCCAGCTCAGATTGGTAAGCTGTGAAGAGTCTAAAGCAGAGTCACATAGGATATAAAAGATAATGTTAGGGCTTAAACTGTTGAGATAGTGGTTATAAGTACCTCAAAGATCCAAAAGAAATAATATGGATATATATGAAATCCTATGGGGAAAACAGTCATATTTGTCATCTTCAATGGGTTCAATGAAAGGTGGCAACACAACATCATTAAGGGATCCACTACAGATGGCATACTGTTATTTTGTCTTTTACACAGCTATGCCAAACATATTACAAAATATTTCACTTCCTACCCTAAGCTTGTCTTATGTGCCTGGATACATTGCAAAGAGGATATTTCATGGTTTTGCTTTAAATCAGGCAGACTATTGGTACATCTGGAAGAGAGGCAAACAGGGTGTATTTCACAACTAGACTTCATACTATAAGACTGACAGACTAACACATCTGTACTGAGCCAACATTTTCATATTGAGATAAATTAGTAACTGCAAATACCATGCAGTATTAGTACCAGAAAACAATACAAGCCTATTTTCAACGTAGATACCTAACAAAAAGTATTACAGCGTACACTGCAGTACATGCATTAAAGTGTGGGCAACATTAATTTCACAATTCAAATGCTGATGACTTACAGCTTGTGTTATTCTGGGCCTCTGGTCAGCCCAGTAATAGACTGGAATTTTCTAATTAGTCTTCAAAACTGAGAAGTAGACTAGTCCCTATCAAGCTTTTAGTGGCACTGCAGACGAGGGTTAAGAATACGGCATTTAGACCTGTGAGGAAAAGGCATTGGGCCATACAGGCGTGCAATCCCACTTGTTACAGTGCCATCTTGCCATCTCCTTTCCTTTAGCACCTGTAATGAAGGTTACAACAGGCAATCCATATCTTCCTCAGTAACTGAAGTTTAGTTTAGAACTGTAGTACAATGGCTCTCCTTCATCCTTTGAGGTACACATTCCACTGTGGGATAGCAGCTAGGACAGCTGAGGTAGATAGACAGCTGAGGTAGATTTCTGGGAGAAAGTAGAAGTTGCCAATGAAAGGCTTAATGAGACAACTTGGCAGGAAGCGAGCAGGATCATCAGGGGAAAGAGGTAGCTGATCTCATTAGGCTCTACACCAAATGCACAGAGGATTCTTGTTAGTCCCAGCCAGACCGGGAATTAGAGGACACATGGGCTCCTTGCAGTGCCACAGAGCACCTGGCATCAGTGGCAGTAAGGATGCTGCAATCATCTGCAATCGCCTTGAGCACACAACAGGAAAAGCCCCTCCTGTTGGTGAAGAACCAGGTTGGCCACAGGGACCAGGTTGCCTGTGTTAGACTATGACTCAGCCAGTGATACTCCTCCTTATCTGAGTTTTTCCACTCCCTTTTCCATATATGTGTACTCCTACATCAAACCCCTAACACTAAGACACATATGCTGTAAGACTTACTTAGTACAAATATCTGAGTGGAGTAAATGTATCATTCATTACTGCCATTTAGTCAGTCTTATGGCCAATAACTATTTGGGGGTGAAAGCTGGTGACTGGATATATATCATACAAACTCATACAATGTAATCACAATGCATGGACTTTTAAGAAAAGAAACAGCATGAACTATTACTTGGAATAATGTGCATGCAATGTTATATTTAAGTATTTTGATTTAAAGTGTACCATTAGCTATCAGCATTTAAATACAGTCTACAGATAGTAGGAGGAAAAATGCCCACTAAATGGGCCCATTAATCACATGTAAATCACAACATCAGGAGCCAGCAGGCAAAGTAACCAGACAGGAAAATCCATTCCGTGCTGACCCCATGGGGCTCTGTAGGAAGAAAGGCTTTGAAGACAGGGGTAGGCAAAGCACAAGTAGGAGCATAGTTGTTTCTTCTCCCTTGTATTGCACAGATCAGAATAGTTTGTTGATGGTATTCTAATAGAAAGCCTGATTTCTGTCATCACCCACATGCTGCCTCCTGCATCCATATGTCCAGTAAGAATTCCAGTATACTCATTTTTTAAAGGGAATCCTTTACAGCTAAAACTATTTTAGTCAGATTCAGGACTCACCAACACATTCACTATCTTCACTTCCAAGTATCCTACTTTTCAAACACCATATAAGCTAATATGGAGCTGCACAAGGTTTATTTTTTCCAGCTGCATCACTTGACTACAGCTGACAAATCCAGCTATAAACTCCAACAAAACTTTAGATTAGCAGAAGAAAAAAATTACAAGTTATTAAGCTGAAAGATTAATAAAAAAATAGTTTATATCCTCCAAAAATCCTTTGGTATCAATTACCCTTTTTCACATCTTACAAAAACACCTCCCTCCCACCCAAAACAGCAAAAAAAAGTTGTACTTTTAGTGCTTTTTGCAGTATTTACTGGGGGGGGGGGNAAGACTAGCATGCAATAATTACAGCAATACTGAGATACTAGGAGCAGGTCTGAGCTTAAATGGAGCCACTGGTACGATGGAGAGAGGTCCCAGGGTGAGGGTCCCAGGTGAGGCTGATCAGGGCAACTAAGGCACATTAGTGCTCTCAGGGCCCTGACATCGAGTTGGTATGAAATGAAAGCAAGTATGTAAGAAAAACAAACAAGCACCCTTTCAGTCTTTGGCAAAAAGTTAGAGAGATAATTATTTGGTATTTAAAATCTTTTCAAAGACAGTCTTTATCTCAGTAAGAATGTGTGTTTATGTATGCTTTTAAAAATTATACAATTTGAGATAATATAAATCTTATGCTTGACTATACAAATGTATTCTTTTGATAATTAGTGCTGGAAATCATGTTAGGAATGAAGGTGGGAGGAAAAGAGCAGGTCACTTTGAGATAAGTTAATTTCCCTTATACGTGTCATGCCTATGAAAGCAAATGTGGATCTTCAGCAGGAGAATTTGGAATTGAACTGTATGAAGAAAAAAAAAAAAAAGCTTTTCTACACAGATGGAAGTTTATAATGTTATAGTTTAATGGCTGACACTGTCTTCTTCAAAGAAGTTCACAATTAAGAATAATGCCATGTACAGCGTTAAGTTGGTGGTTGTCTTTCTATCAATAGTTTTTCACATATCAAGAAAAACATAGTAGTGAAGTAGCAGAAATAGATAGATTCCTTAACAGTTGTCTAAAGGGTTTGATTTAACAAATTTAGACCTGGAAAATGCATGAAGTTAACACATGCAGTGAAAAAAAAGAGCTAAAGCTGTATCAAGAGCTGTAAGGCTGAGATATAGAAATAAGCAGAGTTTGCATTTCAGAGAATCTCTATTTTTGCAAAGGAAAAAAAAAAATCCACTGGCAAAATATGATATTATCAAGGCTGCAAGGCAAGGACACAGCTAACAAACACTGTCAATTGGTATCATGCTGAAAAATGTAAGAACTAGTGGCTGAAATCCTGCTATGACAAGCCTGAACATACTTCAGGTGGAAGAGTTTTTTCATGACAATGACCTATTTTAAAAGCCAAATTTAGAATATTGTTCCCCCCATGTGTAGATGAGTATCATGCAAATTTATGAAAAAATGTACTTGACATAATATTTCATACTGAGTGTAAAACAACTAAAGGAAGTCCAAACTGTATCCTAAGGACCAATTAAAAAAAAAACTAACAGACAAAAAGAAACCAAACAGCATAAAAATGTAATTTCAGTCATGATACAGGAATCAATATATCTGAATAGTCCATTAAAAATATTTTTGTTTAAATAATGATACATATAAAATTTTCATACAAGCCCCATTTATCAGAAATATGTTCAGAAGTTAGTTTACAAGTGAGGAAAGAATTAAAAATATGCTTAAATGGTACAGAGTGAATAAAATTATAGAAACCTCATTTCCCTAAATACACAGACTTCAGTGTTTATTTAACTTTTCTGTTCATCAAAGTATTTTATCAGGTTTAAATAGATTTATATTGTTCATTTAAAATATAATTTTATTTTTCTGAAGTATTGAGGCGATGCCATTGAATTTTTAGTATCTAATGATATTTATGATAATATTTACCCTGAAGGTACTAAATATTCTCTTTGAAGGTTCTGAATTAAGTATTTTTAAACTGTTTGAAACCTATGTGCTAGTTAGGGTTTTTTTAGAAAAAATGCTGAAATTCCACTCTTTTTGGAATATAATTTCCCTTCAAAACCTGTATACTATTTAAGTTACTTCAAAGGTTCCTATGGTCATGTTGTCACAGATGTTCCCCACATGGAAAACACTGATGAGACTTTTCAAGTCTTATTCACATCAGCACTTAAAATATACTATGAATTTGTACCTGGTGTGAACAATTTGCAGTAAGAGGTCTGGAATCAAAGTAAATGGAAAGCTTTCAGTAGTGATTTTGTAATGGTCAATCAAAAATAATTTCAGGACCTATGTCAGCAATCTACATTATCACCTAATCATGTTTTAATCATAAATGCCTTAGATACTCCTTTTTTCCAGCAGGAAAACACACGTGAACACATGCAATTTAAAATTAATTGGAGGGTCTTCTGTGTTTCTCTTGCTGTTATTTCCTTTTAGTTGTCAGAGACTAGAGTTTCATATGGCTATTATCCTAAAATTAGTCCAGTATATGCTCAGTTCAGAAAGATAAACATATATTTAAAATTGAAGTATATATGTGTATTATAAAACAAGACTGTTACCTTTGGTTTTCTTCCAGAATAAAATTCTTCCCTAAGTTCTATTTACAAACAGGAAGCCTAAATCACTGCATAATAATAAAAGTTAAGGTCTGAATTTGAACTTAAGTTTTGAAAGATAGTTATCACAAAGGTGATTTTATTTCCAAATTCCTTAGATTTTTTAGGTAATAAGTTAATTGAAGTACTTTTTTTAATTGTTGTTGGTTGCCATGTGCTTTATTGGCCTAAAGAGGAAGTGTGTTGTTTTTATATGAATTACCCTCCAGCCTCAGTGAGATATATCTCCCATTCTCTTCAAAAGCTCTTCCTACTTTCAGGTGACAGTAGATACAACATGTGACTTTTCACTTCTTTTACTTAGTGCTTTGGTGCTGTGGTTTGAGAACAGCATAAACTGACTTAAAAAATACTAATATATAAAACACTAAAATTATGACAAATGTGGGCATTGTACCGAAAGAGCATGCCCTCCTGCCTCATAAGCTTTTCCATTTTCCCTCATATGTCTGGACTCTCTGACCTAAGTATTGATTTCTAGTTTGCCATATTTCACCAGCTGTGCTCATTGTTTTAGGTCCCACTTAGAATAGCAAAAGACTTAAATTCTACATGCCATTTATAGAGATTATAGAGATATGTCCTTGGAAATAATTTGCTTGCTTCAGGTTCACAAACACAAACTGAGTGCAATGAGCCTTGACACCAGCCAGAGATCAACAACTGGTAGAAGAATAACACCTGAAATGGCAAGTTGTGATTTCATCAAGGATGGCTCTGATTGACAGGTCTGTCTGTAGCACCTCCCTCTCAGCAGAGATCAGAACATTGTCACAGGGCTGTTTGCCACGGCATGGACACGGAATGTCTGAGGTGGGACCGTTACCTGATGGACTGGACCATTGTCCAGGGTTCAGAGCAGCATTGTGGGTCCCCCAGCTCTACTCTACCATCTCAAGGGAGCAGGAACCAGGGCAGGGCTCAGATGATGCTGTGTATGCATGTGTGAACATGAGTGTGAGGGCATAAGCAGCTTTCCCTGGCAGCCCTCATGTAGTCCACATAATAAATTGAACTTAGCCTGTCACATTATTCGGTGTTCCTCTCCCTCCTCCTGCTCTAACATCCTCCTGTTTTCATCCATTTTTTTCTTCCTAATTTCCTTCACTAGCATGAGCCTTTTTCTGTTTACAGTACTTGTTCTGCTTCAAAATGTAAATTTCAAGCAGGTACGACAGATTCATGTTGATAGTTTCAGCTTTCTTCTTTTCATCTGACATCAAAATCCCAAAGTTGTGCTTTGCCTCCAATAAAGATGCAGTATTGACATGATTTGATTAAGCCTGTGTATTGTTTTATCATTAATCCATTGCAAACTTGTAATGGCCTATATAAATAACTCACAGGAAAAAGTTAACTTAATACACATGTACAAAAGACTTTTAGATTAACACTTCTAAGCAAGGATCTTCCAGTTCAATTAAGTCAAAACATAAACCAGGCCATACAACCAACATTCAGGAACTGCAAATGCAAGCCAAGTCAATGCCCCCAGCCACAACGAATAACTGAACAGACTGAGAAATTTGGGAGTTAAGAACACTTCATGTAAATAGCTTTTGATCATTCCTATGTTCTTGGGGACATGCTTAACAAGATCTAGGCATTCTTCCAAACTTCTTTTTTTTCCCATTCTGTATTATTTTCGAGTATGCATTCCTTATTTCCAACTGTTTTCAGTTCAGTCACATAAACTTCCAGAAAACTACACACTTAAGTGGGACTAAACAATAAGCATCCAGAATCATCTGAATGACGGATGTGGCTCACAAGGAAGAAGGTTCACTGAAGCAACTTCTTTTGCATTACAAAAATCCTGCGGCTGCCGTTGCATTTGCTAAGGGGCCTGGCTACGCTGCATGCGTAGGTGCCCAGTCAGAGGCAGGGGTTGCTCTCTCTCTGCCAGACAGAGCCTGGGGACTGAGTGTTGTGGGTTGGGGACTCTATTTAGCTGGAGAGGGGTTTTTTGTTTGTTTGTTTGGGGGTTTTTGTTTTGGTTTGGTTTGGTTTTGGGGGGGGGGGGGTCTCTTTGCTCCCTTCATAAAAGCACAGGGGGAAAAAATAAAATAAAACTAGGAAACATTATCTTATTAGAGTACAGCTAAAGTGCTAAGATAATGCTGATAGTTAGGTGTTGCCTAAGTTTATCTGCATAATGATTTGCTCTGTGGTCTAAGCAGTGCTTGGGACCTGAGAAAAGGGGAGAGAAGCAATAGGAAAAAAATTCACTTTGTTCTGTCAGTATGAAAAGAATTTGAGGTCATTTTGTAAAACTGCTGACTTTCAAGTTGCCAAACTGTATTTTAAGGCTCCCCTTTAAAAGTACAACAAAGTTATGGATTTAAAAAGGATTTCTTCCCTCCCTCTCCCCAGCATTATTTAGAGTCTGGAGGACTTACTGGCCCTAAGTTTTCTTTCCACCAAAATATTAATATACTTTCTTATATGCACACCAAATTAAGGGCTCTCTTTTTCACTCTCTTTTTTGCCAATTAGTCCGTGTTGTTGGAGAACCTGGTAACTTTGGCAATAACTCTCAGGATGGTTATGGACTGGACAACTCAAAGTGTTAATCATCTTTGTTTAACTTAGCTCTTTCCTTTGATAAATATAACAAAAATATAACTTTGAAACTCACTGAAGAGAACATACTTCAGTTTATCTAAATAAGCATACTGTCTTATCAACTAATGCTTAAGGCAACACTGAGGATGTGATAAGTTTTAACTCCTCTTGAGTTTAAGCCACCTTTATATATATACACATATATAATTTAAAAAAAAAAATAAAAAAAAAAATTTTTAATAGTTTATTTGCTTTTTCATCAGCATCTATAACCTGTATAATTAATCTGAAGTAGCTAGTTAGTTTATCCGTATTTACACACATGCTTATGCTTCACCTGCTAGCCTGTTTAGTTAGGGATGTATTTTCCCTCTTTTTCACATCATTACTCCACAATATTAAATTTTTTTTGCATTTATTCTTTTCTTTCACAAACAGTTTAGTCTGTTGATCAGTCTTCCATTACTTCAATTGCACAGGAATATAAACTCCTCACCAACCCCTGGTGTATATAGCATTGCTTCAGATTACAATTTTATTTTATAATGCTATGATTATCATTAACTTGGAATAAAGAATAAAGATTTTCAACCTACACAAGATACACAAGAGACTTTTTTTTTTTTTTTTTTTTTTTTTTTTTTTTTTTTTTTTTGTGGGAGTTAAAAGTGCTTTTAAAAGAAGAGGAAAAAAACTTTATAAGAAACTGCAAATTAATCTCTTCAAGACGTGTGAACTGGCAGCACCAGCAGGTAAAAAACAGCAGTTTTAGCAATTACAGGGAACAGCTATTGGAAACTATACATGTTTATTCTAATTTCTGAGTTATTTAAGAACTGTTTGTCAACCATCATGGGAAAACCTGGGTATGCACAGGTATATGAACTGATGTAGCAGTGATTGATAAGTACCTCTAGGCAAAATTCCTGGCCTCCTTCATTTCAGAAAGTGTTATTCTAATATAAAAATCCCCAAACTGAGAATGAAAAAGAAGCAGAAGGACTTGACAGTTTGCATGAGTGAAGAGATGGTTAAAAGCGTTCTTTCTTAAAAGTAGCAAATGATAAACAATATGCTAGAGAGAGAAGTAAATTGAAGGGAAGAAAATATGCATAGCATTCTCTCTTTAATCATGTAAGAATATGAAGAACACTTTGGGAAGAGAGGAGGAGTCAGGTTTGTATTATCCACTAGCAGAAAACGCCATTGAGTCCCAGTCAGTTCCGGCAGGAGGATATAGACAGATTGTTCCGTCAGACAGATTGCCCTTCTTGGAACAAGTTTTGGGAAACAACAATCAGGTCAAGCCTTTTGTGCAGCACTGGTGAATACAATCTGAAATGAAAGCTGAGCAGCTCAGAACCTATTTCAGTACATTAGTCTTAGCAAACATGGACAAACTTACAGCATTTGAATGTATCGAAGTTAACATTAGATTCTAGGCGGCTTCAGGATTGTGTGGCTGCTGAGAAGATACTTAGAAGACTTCAGAATGGTGTTTTGCTGGATTGTATATCTGGATCTGGATTTTGTTTATACGAACAATTGCAGGAAACTTCATAATTGATGACTGAGTTTGACAGCATGATCCAATCACTGATATTTCTGTACACTAGCCTTTCTAAGTAAATTAAATATTCATTATTATTTCTTCACAAACCTATTATATAAAAAAGTCAGGGTTTTTTATCTTAAAATTAATATATCTAAGATTGAAGAGCACTAAACATACAATTTGTGATGTTTACATTCTTCTGATATCATTGATATATATCGGTCATTAAAATCCTTGGACAATGCAGGAAAGAAAAATGGAAAAGTTTGTACATTTAAAAAGGCTTAAAATTTATTTTTATACATATTTACTATATTTCAGTTATGGTGAGTAAGATTAATAGAGATCTTCTTTATTTTCTTAATTCTTTCAAGTATATTTTGTTAAAAGAGTTTTCCCGTACATTTATATGAGAAATTATACTGTGGTCTCAACTTAAAGTAGTTGAAACATGTTGAAAATATAATAAAAAGACCTGCTTGTCAACAAACAATTCAGATGAAATGGAAATTATTTTTGTAATCTCTTTCTAACTATAAGAGAAGAAATTTTTGAAATAAGAGAAGTGGAAAACCTGCAGTGCAATGTTTACAGATCAAATCTTGAAAAAAACCTGCTGGCTACATATTTAGCTATTGCTTACTCGAATACAGGTAAATTAATTGTTTTTAGATAACAGAAAAGTGCACTTTAGACAAAACCATGTGAAAAGAATATTTTTAAAGTCAAGCACAAGAAAAAATGAAACTTAGGAGAGACTGGGCATAAATAATTTTAAAATTTTGAGTTAAAGTATTGGTGAAGTGGTTATCACACTGCCCAAACAGGTCTTAATAATTTTAATTAATGCCTGTGCCCAGCCAGCTTAAGAATTAAAAATAACCGCTTTCTGTTATTTTGCATCAAGCTGAAATGACTTCACTTTAATTAGTTTTGAGATGGGAAGTTCTCTATGGACAAAGTTATGTTCCAGATCTTGAAACCAACCTCCACGTACTCTTTTTTTGCTTGGTATGCATGAGTAACGCTGATGACATCTGGCAGGTCGTTGCTCTACTGTCCGATCCCTAACAGATTGGCCAAGGGAAGGGCAGTAACAGGCTCCGTGTTCTCCCTGCCCCATTCGGGGCAGCTGTGCTGGCATGGAGGGCTCCTCGCCCTTTGCCAGGTATTGTATGCTGACTGCTGAAGGGTCTTGGTTGTTTTCACTGTCTGATTTCCCAAACCCTTTGTGTTTTTCCCCAGACACAGAGGGACTCCACATCTCTTGAGAATATCGGTACTCCCTGTGCAAGAAGGGATATATCACTTCAAGAGTTTGATTTCTCATCTGTACTGTGTTAGATCTGTTTGTATCGTGTTACCTCCTGGTCCAGTGAATCACAGAACAGTCACGTCATTCCTGTATGGTGATTATCTTGAAATTTCAAAATGACACTATCGTTTACTTGAATTTAAATTATTTTGCTGATCCTGAAATACCCAACAGCAAGCAGGAGATTGCCTGTTTTCTGAGTCGTCTACCAGCCTGTTTTCTGAGAAAAAAATCTGTGCTCTCTGAGAATTTCTGTGAACAGCAATATTATGATCCTGGCTTGCCTTTTCCTAGGGTCCTACCAGTAGCTAGTAAGTACCAGTCCTATGGCTAGGACTTGCTCCTTGGGTTAATAGTTAAAGAAAAGGAAAGGTAAAATACAAAGAAAGATAATATATAGGAAAATAAAGAGTCTTACATGGGAAAAGGGTATAGAGAAGATACAGCAAAAGAGAAATATGATATAAAAATGAAAAAGATCTGAAAAAGTACAAGCAGCTGGAAGGTCAGGATTGTCAAAGAAGCAAGCTTGTAGATGCTTGGCACTGGAAGGCAAATGGAAAGTTAGTCACAGCACTTGTTCCCCTGCATAACCCACAGATCAGCTGAAAGGTTTGCACCAGTAGCTCCTGTGGGTGCCATAGCTTTCAAATGGTTCATGCATGCTATGTACCTAATAAAGGATTTCTGATACCACAACCCCACGTAAAGTTTTGTCTCAGTGGAAATGTATTAGCTTTGGTACTTCGGATGTGGTTTCCTGTGAAGGAACTCAACTGCATGAACTAAAATTGCTGAGACCTGAAGCGGTATGAGACAATTAGAGATGGTTTGGATTTGTATCAAAGGAGTCAGACTGCTGATATGGATACACAGACTGATTCTCCTGGGAAGGAAGCACAGAGTATGTTAATTGCAGAGGATACTGCTGCAGTTCTGCCAGGTTCTGAAGAGACACTTACCAACTAAAGCACAGATCGTGGAAATGTGGTTGTGCTACATGTACTGTCTCATCTAGCAACCTTTGCAAAAACTGCTGGCATACCTTTTTGTCAAGAATAAATCGGCAGACTTGGCAGCAGAGGAATTGAACAGACATCAAGTTTAGTGTGTTTTGACTATCAGCAACTTGTCTGGTTTGAGAAATGCATTAAGAATTTTACGTGAAGACTTAAGAAGAAAATCCCAACTTGACTGTTCGAAATTGCATTAAGTGGACTCTGAGCACAGCATTTAGCAGTATTATGGGAAAAATACTGAAAGTTGCAAGTCCTTCTGATGACTGATCACATACTGCTGATTATATGATTCAGAACTTCTGTTCAGTTTGAAGACCTGATGGGAAGAAAAATTAAAATCTCAAATGTATATGACATGTTTAGTGTCACTAAAATACTCTTCTCAGATCTAATTAATGTTCAGTGTGTGGAATTGTTGCCACCTGGAACATCTTTTCAACTGAGGAACTTGTCAGGGTGATGAAAAAATCAGAATCATTCTTTCCTGACCAAAAAAAAAAAAAAAAAAAAAAAAAAAAAAGCCCTTTATTAAAATTTGAAAATNAAAAAAAAAGAAGCCTTATCTTAAAGTTTGAAATGTGAAATATGATTTAAAAATGAAGTTATGTTAGTCCTCTTAAAAAAGAAAAAAAATAAATCAGTCATTTCCCTCCAACGATCAAGATCAAACTAATATTCATGAAAATATTAGAATCCAGGTGAAATATTTTGCCATATTCTGAACATGACTTGTGCTGAGAGTCGTTTTGCAGCTGGGTAAGCATTTAAGAGTGCTTTGATCTAAACAAGAGCCTGCAGTAGTTTCATTTGATGACATCCACATAAAACTGCTTGTAAATTTGAATTAGTTCTAGACTTGACTGAAACTTCTAATTTCCATTTCTCAGGCAACATTTTTTAGTGTGAAATTTATGCTTATGAAGCAGAACTTTTTTATAAATGCTATACATCATGGAATTTGCAAATTGATTCAGGAAAATACTTGGCATCTTGTGGGAAGATTTCACACTTTGTTTTCACAACACTTTTGTAATGTGCTTATTGAAGCTTTCTTGATTGTGGAGACTGTAAAAATGAAAAAAAATCATCACCTTAGAGCCATTCCTCTTGACCTTTTTATTTTCTTTCCAATAAATTCATATGCCTTATGGTGAATACTTCAGTCAGTGCAACTGACTGTTTGCTAGCAACTTTGATCTGCTAAGTGACAACGACAACTAAGGTCAGCTTCAGATTTTATTTGCTTTGCCTTAGAGAGAACAGTTTATTTATTTATTTATTTATTTATGATTCTCCACTGAACATAATAAAATGGTTTATAGCTCTGCCTCCTTCACTTCTTTTGACCAGTTCAGAAATTACATGTGAAAGTATCGTTACTGGAATTCCAATATTTCTGTCAGTCTCTAGCTGTTACAATTATTTCCTTTTCATCCTCTGGATCATTGCTTCCATCACTGATAAGAACAAATAGGAGCTTCTTGAAATGAGCGCAGCTCTATTAGTGCAATTGACAAAACATTTTGTTCAGATGCAGAGTTATTGGCAAAGTTACTTACATGGCTTTATAAAGTGATCAAGTACTTGCAAATGGAAAATTGTGTTTTACAAGGAAAATAGAAAACAATACCTCAGTCTCAATAACTGTCCTTTGTGAAAGGTAGTTTTATTCTCCTAGAAATACAGGGGTGTGCAAGATGAGAGCGTTGTCATTCAATTGGAAGTAAAGCATCACTTCTATGAACGGTGGCAGCTGCTGCAGAACTCTGAATCCTTTTTTTGTTTCATAGTGGACAGTTCAGGAAAGTGTATTGTTTCCTCTGTTCACTTCCCTGAATGTTTTGTCAATGTTGCTACAGGTCTTTGCGCAGCATAATTAAAGTCACTGATTTCTTAAGGTTGCCCTGTAATTAAGTTTATTTGCTACACGTGGTTGACCCACACTTTGCACAGTTATTTGAAAACACTTATAAGAGAGCACATGCTATGTCAGAAGAAGACTTGTATAAGATAAACCTAGCTAGTCTTTAGGGCTGGGTTGTGGCGAGCATTGCTGATGGTGATATCTCGTGCTCAGAACAAAATTACATACAAGATGTAACAGGACACTGCAGTGTTTGCACTAACAGTATGTTAACAGTAATTGAAGCAAACCATGGTCTGAAAGAGGTTTCTGGTGAGCTCTTTGTGCCTCTGTTAGCACTGGGACAGCATTGTTTCAGTTTTGAAAGTTGCCTGACCACATCTTTTCTTCATAATAGATTGCTATTACCATGATCATGCCTTAATAAATTCCCACAGTTCTATGCTCACACAAGCCTGAACCACTTTCTTATTTTTCTGGCCCCTCATAAACAGAAGAGTGTACCAATAACCAGTTCTATTGCCAAAGATCTTCCTTTCCTTTGCTTTACTGAGATCATGCTTTCCACTGCCATCCCAAGACCAAGTTTGGATTGTATTGAAGAGAAATCATGGAAAAGAAAGTACTGGAGAGAAAACTAGAGGGAAACAAGCTTAATTATTAAAGTACCCTTCGAGGCTGTGTCCATTCCAGCAAATTAAGTATGACCAGGAACATTTCTTAGCAAAAGAACATGAACATTCTAGCAAGCTGTTTCTTTGGCAAAACTTGTTCTGGTCCAGCTAGCTCTTTCCCCATAAAATTCCCAGTCCCGGTTCACGTTTCAGGGAATATTCCTGTTTACTAATATAGATAATACTATGCCACTTTTGGATGGTGGGACTAACTACTCCAGATAGCCTCCAACCTTTGTGTCTGCCATGCCACACTTGAGGCCTCACCAGATGCAAGCATTATGCTATATACATATTTTTTATTAGGAGGTAGCAAAGCTGCCCTTTCACTTTTTTTTTGTCATGCAGGATGGTAGATCCAGTGCACTGTGAGTTAAGAAGGCCACCTGAGGCAAAGCCCAGGGCTCTGACCAAATGACCTCCATACTGTTCATTTTGCTACCCATGGTAGTAGAGTTCAGCCTATGTAAGCGATGAAGGTGCACAGCTTGACCACTCAGTGCAGACATTAAGTGAAAAAGCTAACACTGAATACAAGGCTGACAACTTTCTATTCACCATAGCTCTACAAGTATGGCAACACTATGGTGACTTGCAGTGTGTCCTGATTTTCCTCTGTGTGTTGATATGGATAAGATTGACCAGTCATGGATGAAGAACCTAGGAGATGGTATGTAAATGTCCACCTTGTGTCTTGTGGATTTTCTGGCATATCATTATCTAGTTAGAGTTAGAGGCAGCAGTGATTGCACTCCTCTTTGTCAGGATAAGCTCCCTAAAGTCTGAGATGTGGTGATTGGTAGCCAGTACTAGCTAGCTGGCTACTAGCTGCTATTGGTCTTCCAATCAATGAACTTCTTCTTCATCGTCATTTCAAAGCATTGCCATCTCTGCACGGCTTTTGGTGATGTGACTCATACATAGACATGTGGCATTGCTGGTGGAGTTGAAAGACCTTTGAACTAGAGCTTCCCCATCACTTTCTTCTGAAAGAAATTCAGCCTGTGTTGATTGAAACCAGAGATGCAGGTCAGCTCAAGGCAGGCAGTGGATATTTAAAGACAGATATTTCTGTGAGAAAACTAGCTTAGGTCTTATCCAAATTGCTACTGCAATTCTAGTTTTCCTCTAGGAAAAGGGAAACCCGACCTCAAGAATGGAAGCAGCACAAGGCATGTATTTGTCAGTTTCAGTGCAAATTGCTGATGTAGAGTAAAAGTGCCTAGTAGGGTACACATTAAGATGACCGATGCTGATGTGTGGCTATGCTAACAAATCAGCAGAATAAGAAACAGAAGAAATGAGATATAAATTATAGATAACAAAAGAGGGGTACTCAATGAAATTGCTGACCAACGCAGAAAATAGTGGGGCAACCATACAGTAAATATCAAATAATATCAGCAAAACTGGGGCAATGGAGAAAGATTAAACAGCTGTGTGGTGTTAATTGGGAAGAAGAAAAGGTCATATTTGACTGGGGTTGTTTGGGGATATCTTTTGAGCAATCCTGCACCTGATGAAGAAAACAAAACAAAAAATTGTTTCTCTGGATATATGCTTATGCCTTTTTGTAGTCAAAGGAAAACATGTTTCTTCTAATGCTGATGAAAGAATGCCCAGATGGGAAAGACTGGACTTCCTAATAGTACCCTTCATATCAAAATGATGTATCAGTTGCCTTTGTCAGACAAATAGAGGAATTAGGAATAGAGATTAATATCTTCTTTTTTTTTTTTTTGTATATTGATTTAACCTTCCTATGTGGTCAAAAGCGTCCATTGATTTCTTTTTCTTAAATAAGATGTTCAGCCACTTATTTCCATCTATTCAGAGTTGCCTAAAGGAGTGGAGGGTAAAGCGAGGCAGCTGGGCAGTGGGATCCCTTGCTTTTTCAAGAATAAAGAGATTCTCTACTCATTACATGATGATACTGCTTAATGAAGTAAATGGTCCTAATTTTAGCTTTCCGCTCTGAAAACATCTGTGCACTTCTGAGTCAGACAACAGGACCATGAGCTTCCTGGTTCCTGTCATAGTCCTGATTAAAAAAGACTCAAATGTCATTGAGTAAGGATGCTATCTGTAGTGTGTGTGGGGTGGTAGTTAAATTTTGAGGTCCATGGTACTTTCTTGTACTGAAATTAGTCATCGAACCATCACTTGTGCTTTGCTATATGTTTGCTTAAAACACCTATGGTGCATAAAGTGACACTGAGTGTAATCTCATGCAATTGTATGTAACAGTCCATGTCCTCTAGAGACAGCTGAGAAGATGAATCTTTTCCAGAGGAAAGAAAAATAAACCCAAGGAATTTGAGAAGTGTAAGAGGTAGGAGGGTTTTTTTTCCATCATAAGCAATGGGTACCCTTACAATTACAGCTACTATTCTCTTACACAAAGATGCCATTGTCCTTATTCTGAGTTTGCCTGTTGGCTATATTGATTTTCAAAGTGGCTACAAGGTTATTGTCACATTTGATTAAGTAGAATAGATTACAATATTCTGTATTTTACATGCACTATGACATCGCAGTTTTATCATGTGTTTTTTTCCCTGATAAAACCAATATGGCAAGAAGTATATGCAATTTACAATTCCAGAGGAAATAGCTGTTTTTACTCAAACTGAAAATAAAAAACAAAGCTGCTTTTAGGTAAGCTGGGAAAATTCCCTCAAGAATTTTGCATCTCCTAATACAATGTTGAAAAAGAGATATTTGGAGATTCATGGTAATTATTTCCAGCATTCTACAGAAATTCATTTTCTTGCTGCTACTGCTCTTCATGGACTAAATTCAGCCTGAACATATGTGCCATGTTAAAACTGAATGTTTCACTTTAGGATATTTATACATGGACCAGCAATTAAAGCTGTGATTCTTATCTGCTGTTGGGTCAATCTGATGGTTAGCAGTTAATCTGAGTGATAAATATTGCCACTTCATTTTACTGAATGTTTCCTTAAAAAGAACAAGTGAAGTGGTTTTTCTCCCTTTCTTTTAGTTATGGGGATTTGAAATGTGCTTATTTCCCATTAAAGTGCAGGACACTTTTACTTCAAACTTATAAACAAGATCAGTAGCTTTCTATAAAGGGATCTTTTTCTTTAAAACTTTAAACATCCTGCTTTGGATGCTCTATTTCAAATGTCCAGAGCATAATTTTTAAACTGCTGTTTTCTTCATTCAGTTTGCATATTTTTTTTCCCCTTTGATCTCTGTCCTTTTACGTGCTGCTGCTAGAGCCATACTTAGCAAATATCTAGAACTCCTATTAATTTCAGTGGGACTTCCTTGCACCAAGGCTTCACCATGATCAAAGCTGTCAGTGTAATCTGTAATATCTGGTTTTCTGTTTTATAATGTATGCTGGAATTGAAGAATACCACATACATAGCTTCTGCTGTGTGTGTGGCACTGAAACAAATATATTTTCTATTACCAAACATGCATAATCAGTTTTAGATTTTTACCTATTTTGAATTATGTTGATTATTTCAGAATCCCACAATTATCTCTTGCAGAATAAGAAAAAGAACAGGTCAAAAGAGAAATGCTGTAAAATGAATGAGAAACCTCAGTTCTGAAACGTTTTTCGTACTGCTAGAAGTGCAGTATCTCCATATCACAGTGTTCGAAATAGCTTTTATTTATGTGTACTTATGTTGTAATACATATATGGAAACACTCATTGAACAGATTATGAAAAATGGTTGTTGAATAAAACAAGTTGCGCTTGTTCCACATTAAAGGCAAACAGTATCACAAAATTTATTTTGAAAGGCTTTTCTTACACTATTCTGACAGAAGAAATTTTGCATGGATAACCACATTTTGTGCTGCATCTGATTGTATGAATTTGAAGAAAAATGTTGTTCAAGTCAGAAAACTAATGTGACAGACCTAACATCAAAATTATTACCTTATAGTTGTCTGAAAAGGGGTTAGATTATGATGATATTTATCTCTATCTTTTAAACTTATTTACAGTGGCGCATAGAGCTACCATATAGTGGCATTTCTAGAGCAGTGGAAGTCATCTTAACTTTTATGTGGCAGAGTAACGACAGAGTGATTGCTGAGAACCATTATAAAATGGAAACCTCAGAAGCTAGATTCCTTGATTTACTTGCTGATGTAGACAACGTGGTGATCTTCCACATTTTCACTAATTTTGTTACTTTTCTGTTATCAAGATAAATTGCAAGTGGGACTATTTGCAAGTATCCCGATACAAGAGAAATACAGTTTATCTGTGGAAAAAAGTAAAATATACTTTGCTTAGGAGAAAGAATAATCTTTTTCCAGTGCAGATACACTTTCACTGCTTCCTGGGCTGCTTTTTGTCTGCATTAACACATCCCTGCCAAGACAGAATATCTGATCGAGACTTTCAAAATGCAACTGTACTATCTATATCTTCATCTGTCTTTCTATCTTGCTCTAACGCTGATTTTATCATTACCCACCTGAATTCCTTCTAGGTCTCTAGGTCCTCCTGTTGGCTTGCTGTCAGTGCTGTGACTAAAGTCTGAAGAGCTCATGTGGTGGCAGACTTCAAAATATACCGTACTCACAGTGCCTCCTGTAACCAGCTGAATTTCCTGTTAGTGGCTGGTGATCCAGAGATTTTATTCCCACTGGGACTCTTGGCTAAGCAATGGCTGTGACCAGTTCAAGAGGACCAAGTAGCAATTCCCTTTCACAGAAATGCCAGGTTCTCTCGTGCCAGAACCTGTTCAACATCTTTCCAGTATCGAGGTCATTTCAGGTGGTCTCACTGGCCACCATTTTTTTTGCAGTTGGCACGGCTTCAAGGACAAGATATTTCTGTGCAAGAGGAGTGCACTTTGTTTAGGAAACAAGAAGTTGTGATCCATGACTCACACTTATCTGATATTCTTCTTTCACATGCATGCACTGTTATCTGTCATTCATGCTGAGCTGTGTGATCAGCCAGAGTCTAAGTATGCATCCTGACACTCCACAAGTAACTGTATGGGTGAAGTCTTCCTAAGGACTTGACTCAGATGCGCTTTCTTCCTCTTCTATGTGGTACTTTGTCTCATTCATAAATTAGTTTCTCCTGCTTTTTGATTCTTTGCATATAATTGGATTTCTTGTGCTCTGCTATGACTGGTTAACAATGGCAGGCAATGCAAACTGGTGCATGTGGGAAATACAGTTTTTACATGCAATTTGTTTTACCTAAATGCAAGGAGATGGGTTACAAGTGTATTCAAGGACAGCAGGTAGCTACCGCCCTTCTAGAGAGGTCTTCAGGTAACTTTTAAAAAATCTTCTTATTGGCATCCGCCCTGGTATCCAGGACAAAATAAGAGGAGGAAAAGTGTCCTCATCTGAACTGGCTCAGTTAGGGTTCTGAACAACTCCTCCCAAGGATGGATGGATTTTTGTTCTCATCTCTTACATAATACCAGTCTTACTTGAGAGCTAATAAGAAGTGCAATAAGCAAAAAAGTAATCCTTCTCTTGGTTTCTCTGGGCTTTAGAATTACCTAGCTCCACTATTTAATAAGAAGTTAGTATCCCTTGACAGAGTGAGTCTTTTAGCTCCAGCTTTTACGATCTGTGTTTGAGAATTGGCCAGACACAAGACAGCAGCAATACGTGTCTATCTGGCCAACTATGTTTGCGCATGATTAGCAAATATTGTTTGCTACATTTGTTGGCTTTATTTTTTGTAAGGAACAAAGCACTTGGAAGCACTTGGAATTTGTTGTCTCATTACGGACTAAACGATCTTAGTTCTGCAATCCTTTGTGCTGGAAGTCCTGCATGAAAAGGAAGGTATGACTGCCTTGCAGAAAACGCATTATTTGCCTCTTGTTTAAAGACCATAAATCATTATTTAGATTACCTTTTGCAAATAGTAAGACTAGTTAAACTGCTCATCTTAGCATCTGTGTACAGTTCTCAGCAATCAGCTTTTTTTGTACTGTGTAAATTTGTCAGGAAGAAATTTATACTCCTGAGGGCAAATAAACACATAGTAGCTGTACACCCAGCTACATATTCAGTGTGGGATTCTCTCAGTAAATGTAGTCCTTCTGTGAACAGCACTGCTGTTAAGATGAAAAAGCTCATTTCAAATAAGAATTATAGTTATCTGAGAAATTAAATAAATATCATTTTATGAGGGTGGTAGAAACCATACTTCTAAAATTATCACAGCTGACAGATTGACAGCTGCATCATGGGGATGTTGGGTGCGGTGGCCGCTAGAATAGAACCACACCACTCATTGACTTACAACCAAAACTTTGCTTGGAAGGATGGGTACAGTGAGTGTGTAACAATTCCTTTTCTGCAAAAACACATGTGCATGCACATTACATTCAGATCAGAGGTTTAACCTGTAGGGATCCTGACACATCCGCAGCCCTCGAATCTTGTAAAGTGTTCTCCTGTCTTTAATTATGTGTTTTTCATTAAGTGGTGTGAGGAACTGATGAGTGTGTTTCTGTGATTGTGTGTTGCACTTCTGAGAAGTGCAATTGTAAAACTAATAAAATACTAGTCTAATAAAGAAGTTATAGACAGCATAAATAAGCAACCATCCCATGTCCTCCAAACTACCTTTTTTTTTTTTTTTTTGAGATGAATAATTCATAAACAAAGATGTCTAGAAAGAAAAATTAGGATCTTCATTGTGAATTGTTGTTTGTTTTTTTCCCAGTTGAACCAAGGTCCTTTTTTCCAAATTCCTTTACTGAATGCAGTCTGCTTTAAATACTATCTGCCAGGAAAGAACATATATTCACTATACATAGCTTTCAAGTTAAAGTAATATTGACGTATTCAGAAAGACTTCTGCTCAGCAGAACTTCTACCTCAGGAAGGTCTCCAGCTGTGCTGAGGTTATGTAAAACACCAGGCAAATATACTGTTCTGGACTGCAGAGACAGCATGGTCCTGTAGGACCGTACTTTCACATGGTTTGGCTATAAACAGCTGTGAGCACAAATTTTTCTGAAGTGGAGCACTGACTCCAGAGCTCTCTGCCAAGAGCTGATGGTCTCCCAGTGTCATCAGCTCATCGTGTTCCAGGCACCTGAGCCTGTCATGAGGACCTCAATAATTATGTTCCACAGCCTTGTTTTGTGCAGCTACACTGACTTTTGCCAATCATTAGCGAATCACTTTGGGGTGCAGAAACCTACTGCTGGCAACATGATAATTGAGGCATCTGAGGCTGTCAGTCAGTTCTCCCTCTTCCAAACAGTACCCCTGAGGAGCACTGAATCACACAAACTTCCATCCCACCACCAGCCGTCTGGAGCCATTTGCAGTTTTTGCATTCTTGTCTGCCGAGTTTTCATTGTATTCACTAAAAGTGCTACTGTTCTGTTGTCACGCAAAGCCTCATGGACAATTGAGGGAGATTTACTGACTCGCATGCTATCTTTATTAGCTGATCTCATGATATCCATGGCATCTGGAAACCTGACAATATGAGGGACTGTATCAAGCTCGTCCTCCTGTAGGAATCAGATCTCTTAACAGGTCTGAGTCCCTGTATGAGTCCTGAGAAACGCTGTCTGCCCCATGCTGGAGGGATAAGCACTGGTGACATGGGTGGTTCAGCCAAGCATTATCTGCTTAAGGATGGATGGAGAGGGAATGTGCATTTGGTCATCTCACTGCACAGTCAGGGACTGTGAATGACATTATGTGCTATCAAGTCCAATGATATCAAGGCAATTTCATTCTGCCTTTTCACCCTGTGAGGAAGTGAACTTTCTACCCAGGCTGGGCTCATTAAGAATGAGTACTTAAGCAGCAATTTGTCCTCCCTCCATTATCTTCTGCTAGCAGCCACAATACCTAAGATGTCATAAGCTCCTGATGCATTTCTCTCTTAGAGAAATATAGGTTGTACTAGAAAACTCAGCCATTTGTCAAATATGTCCCTTATAGTGGTTTAATAATATTTCTGGGATCCTTCCTCTTAGTATGGCTAGAGCTGCAGCTACACATTTTATTAGCGAACACTTTGCATTTTCTCCCCATGCATCTGAGAGAGCAAACAGCCTCTTTTGCTGACCTATTGCTACACAGTTTACACATTCATTTATAACCTGCTATTCCCATTTCAAGACAACTGCTTGAAATGAGCATGTACTACTTAAACCATCACCACCATGAGTTAGCAGCACCAGGACAGTGATTAGCTCTTCTCGTGCATTTTTACCCAGCACTGCTTCCTCTGATCTCTACATGAGTAGAGATAGGAGCCTCAAACAAAGAAGCAGCATCCTGCCCCTTTGGCATGAATCTGTTAGATGTCCAGCTCCTCATTCACAACGGAGGATTTGCTTGGGTTTAGGAACACTTTACCACTTCTAGGATGCTTTGAGCTCTTCTCTTTGGTAACCAGAAGCCAGGAAAACTTGTTGGTGTGGAATTATCCACATCCAGACTCAGGTCTTAATCTGCTGTGCTATAAACTCTCTTCCAGTAGAGGTATAGAGACCCATGATAATAGCGATGTTGCTAGCCTGACAAGGACAGATTCCTCCCTTCTGATACATTAAGTCTCCCTGCCTTGTTGCCACGGCTTAATGCTCTGCCCTTTTCTGCTAGCTTCCCCGAATGAAGAAGAAAGACACAGATGTCAGCTGCAACTACCACCTAAGTGGATGGCTGCCTTTTAAAATGATAAAAGGACAGTATCTGCAAGATGAAATTGTTTCAGCATCTGGGGCACCTGTAGTCTGTACTATTTGTACTGTGTCATGCTGGTTCCCTTCATGCCTTACATTTGTAAAAGGGAACGGATGGCACTGTTTTGGCCTAGTCTGGATCCTTCTGAGGGTCCTGGCTGCTGTTATGCAGGAGAATACTACACTAAGATACCAATTAAACAGTAATCAACCATTTCTCCTGTCTTAGGGAGTACAGAGGCTCCATAAAACTTGTGTGATCCAGAAATGAGTGTCAACCATGTAGGTTAGCATCACATATATCACCAAATCCTTGCATTCTGCATAAAGACCAACGCAGAAGAAAACTCTTCCTCCTTCTGCACAGAATCTGTGTAACATTTTGATGATGACATCCTCACTAAGCTCACTAAATAAATGTAACAATGCCAAAATTGTATACAAACGCATACAAACCTAAAACAAGTTCACACCGTTGCACATGCTAATACATAGACCCTTTGTTCATTTGCAGTATAAACTTTTAAACTTTCCTTTTGCTGGATGTAAAGTATCTTTTGCTGATTTACAGGATTTCTATGTATCTTATCAGCTTGTTGAAACAAAACTTCTGTTGCTGCAAAATTTTGATCTGAGGCTAGGAAACTGACCTGACGCTAAGATGGTTTCATCATCTTGCAAATACATTTAACTTGATAAGGCTTGTCATGTGTTAACCACGTGCATGTAGAAGTTAAAGCGTATTACCAGGTTAATAGCATATCATCAACAGTATAAACGACAATAGCTCCCTCCAGAGCAGAAAGAGGGAAGAAATATCTGTCAAGCTCCTTCCTTCCCAATAAAAGAGGAGAGCACTTAGCCAAGGGATTGTTCAATGGAATTTTTTTGTGCAAATCAGTAAGCAGGCATATTTATCACCTATGTAAAATCCCAAAACACCTACAAATTATTAAATTTTGCTAAACCTGTATATAATATGTGATCATTAGCAACACTTTCTACTGCCCTTGTCTCTGTCTTTCACTGTCATCTTGACCTTGTAAAACAACAACTCTTGTAACAGTGCTGTAAAGTACTGACAACTGGACCCATCCCAAAGACTGGGCTGAGCTGCACTGCTGACGGTATTTGTCAGTGGGCTTGCAGATCTGTGAGATGAGCTGTGCTGTGCCCAGGTGCACAGCGAGGGTGCCTGATGTTACCTGCTCTTCACACATGCGAGTTCCAACCAGCCTGCTGTGCTCCTCATCTGGAAGGCATACGTGTAGTTAATCTTTCCAGGCCATTTGGGAGCTGCTGATTGCTGCTGACTAGCACGCACTTATCTCAAGATGACTGCTGTCTGGGTGGTATTATGTTATTTTCAGCAGAGGTGCTCGCTCAGCCATCCACTAGGCTAATGGAGGTATATCAAACCACTGAAAGCCAAACGTTTGTTAATTAATTCAGCAAAGACCACTGGTAATTGTGTGTCTAGTGTGTTTCTTCTGGTAGTAGAAAAACTTCAAGGTAACCAAACAATATTTATGCAGTGTAAAAGAAACTCCGCACAGAACAATTCTGAGAAAATTCCAAAGGAGAAAGCACAGACTTATTGTGTTGCACATCACATCATATGCAATTATATTTATGTTTTGATGGAGGCATACCATAAATGGTTATCAGAACTACTCATGCCAGGACAACCACTGTGACAGAGGAGAATGCAACTCTTCAATACCTGTGCAGCAGACAGTTAAATATGTAATATATATTGTTAGATGTCACAAATTCTAAGCAGTAGCAGAGACATATAAAGTCTGCAAGTGAGCAGACTGGGAAGGTAAAGATATTTTCCTTTATTTCTCTAGTGCTATTCCCCTCTCCCCAGCCATTGAAAACTGAAGAGGGAGAGGTGGAGGTGGGTTGTTTCTCCTTCTTAGTGCCATGCCTTAAGAAATGTACTAGGGGAAGGGATGATATCCTAGAATCACTCAAAGAACAGTTTGTCATTGTTACTTCCTTTTCTGATGATGTTTTTCATCAGCACCTTAAGAAGGTTATCAGCTTAGCTGTTACAGGGAGGTACTATAATAACAAATCTAGAAATGAGCAGTAAATGATAGAAAGACCAAATTTTCACCTTTTTCAGGAAGGTCTCCTCACTGTAATGTTAAACCATGGGAAAAAAAACGGCTTTGTTTGTAGCTCATAGTTGCAAACAAAAGGTAGCTGAAACTATCTCTGCTAGGTGCCTTCCTACGCTTTCTGCAGTGGGTACAGGTTTACTTCAAATATTTAATGCACATTGGGAGCTGAACTTATAAATATTCAATAAAATATATGCAAGCAGCCTGCTAGTGACTATAAGCTGAGAAAAATTCCCTGAATACTTACTTCCTTTCAATATAACCTGAAAAACCCAAGGAACTGCCTGTAGTATTTGTGGACTCTGTTGATGGTATCATGGAGGATTAATGGAACATGCATCACTGCTGTCATAAAGATAAGATTCTCAAGGCTTAACTCAAGCTATCAAAGGTGTAAGTTGAGACAAATAGCAGACATGTCTCATCCAAACAAGCTTTTTCCCATCCCCTCCTTATCTCACTTGCAAAAGCTTTCACAGTACCGTCTAGTAGAAACCAGTTTTATTATTTGATTATTCAAATTCTAACCCCAACATTGCAACATTTCAGAAATATAGAAATACAAAGCATTATTAAACAGACAAATAATTTTGCTGTAACCAAATATGCACTAAACGTGCAAAATAAACATATCTTTGTTACAACACAAACAGCCTTTGAAATTTTTGTTAACATCTGTAAGTGACAGAGTCCACTGACAGTCACTGCAACCATGTTCTAATGTTTGGAACAGCACTTAAAAACAAGGAAATAAAAAATTGCAGCCAGTGCGTACTATAACCATAAAGTGGATGAGCCAACATGAACAGCCAGTGGGTGATACTCCCAGCTGTCCAATCTGCTGGGGTTGTCCCCATGGTTTCAATCAGGGATTACTTACCAGACCTTCTACCTTTATTACCCAGCCTAATCATGCCAGAAAGATGCAGTTAATTTTTAGGCAGAACACATTGATTATTGAGGAAGGTCTTCCTCACTTCCCTTTGCAGTGTTCCGCCTCCTGGTCCCAGAATGCCTTTCTTCTTCACCCCTTTCATCACCAAGAAAAGATTTTTTCTCCCCAGTGCCTGACAAGTGTTTGAGCTTTTGTTTCCAGGGCTGTTATTTCCTTAGCTTGCTGAACAAGGTGCAGCATGGAGGGTGGAGTTTGGCTTCATCCATGCTCTCAGAAGTCTGTCTCCTGCCAGTCATGCTTCCTTTGGCATGCGGAGGCATTCTGTTTGGAGCTGGATATATGTAAAAGCAAAGCCTTTTTATCTCCAAAGTAACCTGAAATATGTGATATTCACTTTTCCCATGATGTGTAATGTATTGGCTAACATCATTGCACATGTGTCACTTCAGGGTTAGTGAAACATCAGGGTATAATAATGCATTATCATTTGAGAGCTTATACTTGCATGTATCTTTAAATGTTCCATGTTAGCATGGTGTGATCTCACTGTTTTTTTGTCACAATATGTGCTGAAAATACCTTTATAAACACATTTCAGACTAACAAATTAATACCTTAAAAAAATAATGGCTTTTTAAACCTCATTAGCATAAACCATCTCTCTCATGTTTAAGGCAAACCATTAAATGCTTTTTCTGTTATAGTTTGTTATTAAAAAAACCCACAAACTATTAACAAGGCCCCACGAGATTCTAACTCATTTCTGTGTGTCTATCTCCCTAACTGGTATTGCTAAAAGTCTTTGTAAAAACAGTAAATACTTTAACAGATAACAATACAAAGTTTTAAGACATTGTAAATAAAGAGCTGGATGTACAGTGATAGATAAAGTTGCAACTGTCCTTCAGTCCCAGTTCTGTGTTTGTCACTCCTGTCTAAGTAAAGAGGAGAAAGCACAGGCAGGGGCTGTAAACTAAAAAAAAATTATTTTGGAAAGACTTAGAAAAAAGTTCATGTGTTATCTGTTTAAGGGATGATTATGAGGTGTCTTTGAGATGTGAAAAAAGGCAACTGCAGAGTTTCTAGAGAAGAACTGTATGTACATACACTTGGAAACACTAATGATGTTGTACTGATTATGATGTGTTCACCTCACCTTCAAGAGTGAGTAAATCAACCTGAAACAGATCTACTCAAGAACAGCTGGAATGAGTGGAGAAGTGCAGCCTCTAACTTACAATGAGAAATTAATAGAGTTTATCCTGTGTAGCTGCAAATTAGAAAATGTCAAAAAGGTATTTTTGCTCTGGAGTACAAATAGGCGAATAAAGAGTATAGCCTACTGGCAAATGTATGTGTAAATTACTAATGACTAACTTTAGTTCTGTAATTAGAAAAGAAAAGTTTCTAAACCTGCAACATCAGTGGGTTTCAGAGCAAAGTTCTAATTAACAACAGGGTTTAAAAAAAAATACAATTAAGATCCAAAAGGAGCTTGGTCTTGGAATTTACCAACTTGCAAGTTTGCACAATGTTTAAGCAAAGTGTTTAAGTAGTGCTTATCTTAAAACTTAAGAAGCAGTGACCTATTTAATGTAAAGTAAATGAAACCTAAAATTAGCTAGAATGTTTGTAATTAGGCAGTTTGACATCAGAGTTACAAGACACACCCTTGTCCCCAGTCTGAGGTGCCTTTATGCAAATAAAAGAACATATTAAACCAATGAGCTTTATCAGACAACTCCTTGGCAATCCTATTTTAAAGGCTCATTAATGCTTTAGAGAAAGTGGTTATGGGTAAGTTTCACACATTCTCATCATGTACTCCACTGCATATTGTACTTTAGTAACTGATAGAGCTTGTATCACTAAGCCCATTTTCTCAAGAAAAGGGATGTACTTATGGAAATAAGATAAACTAGATATTCTGAGGTTGGTAGAGCTTTCAAAATTGAAGGACCTGTTACCAATGAGAAAATTTCCAAGCAGTTTTGGGGAAGTAGATCTCCCTCATAAATATAGAAGGAATTACAATCTTTTATTCAGATTGTCATTATGCTTCTGCATCACTCTGATGGTAATGTGATCAAGTTTTCAGTAGTCTGTGGAGGGAAAGATATGTAGAATGGTTTTTGGTTTTATTTCATTGTTTGCATTCCTTTTGACTGTTATCTGACAGGTGGGAAATAGTGTAGCATTAGCCACTAAAATAAGAGCTGAGAAAGTACCAATTTAGTTTCTATGTCTTATGAAAAAAAAAAAAAAA
>VXBL01018527.1:1097749-1118594 GCA_013400195.1 Aramus guarauna
AAAAAAAAAAAAAAGGAAAACTCCAAGACTGTTTAATAGTCACTGTTTCTCTGTTTTATTTAAAACTTTCATCCATCATTAGAAACAAAGTCTTTGGAAATCCTATTTTGACTAGAGTTTGCAATAAGTGCTGCTATTCAACCTAGGTATTATGTGATTATTCATTGCAGTTGAGCCTTCAGCTGAGTTAAATGAAGTGCACTTAACTGTTCCCTCTTCCTCTGTCATTAACTGCTCTATGACAGCCTCTAGTTAGGTCCTATAGATCAATGTTTCTCAAACTGTGGGCTGTAAAAGACCTCAAAGGAGATTGCCAACTGTTAGACAGCAACAGTCAGCCGCAGCTCAGTTCCCTAAGTCTGCAGTAGATCTTTTTTCCCAGGAGTGGAGAATGAGAAAAATATTAATACTGACTACAGATATTTATTCTATCCAGGGAAGTGCCTGCTACCTCTAGCTGCTGGCAGTGTCCTATTTCTTTCAGGATAGACAGTATGTAATAGTGGGTTTTCACTCCCTTGCCCTAGAACTGATCTATTATGAAATCAGGTGATTATATTGAAACAGTTGAGCAAACTGTAGATGCTTGACATGTTGTATTGAGTAGACTGCAGTTTCAAAAGATTTGGGAAACACTTTGGCCTTTAGACTTCCCTTGGAAAGAGTGCAACGCTCCTTTTTTTCCTCACCTTTCTCACTAGCACCACTTAGGTGTCCCAGGACACATCAGATGACTTCACGTTTCTACGTGAGTGTGTGGCACTCCCTGAGATGTCAGGGAGAAAAATTCCTGCCATACCCTGGGCTCTAAGTGGGGCTAGGGACCTGGCTCACTCATGGCATGGTCAGGTCAACACTGGCAAACCAGACCACAGTGGGTAGAGTTCTCCTCTGACCCATCACCCTTCCAGAGAAGAAAGCTAAGGGTTAGGAAGGGAGTCATGACATTGTGATGGCTTCACAGTCGTGGGGCTCCTGGTAAGCATTTTTTCCTATAAAATGCTATTTTATCCAAATAGAGGGAAATGAGAAAACTAAAAAAAAAGTTACTAGATAGTATAGGAACTACTCTTTTAATAGGAAAATAAAACCAGGAGGCTATGTTGAGATCACCTTCCCTCTGCCTGCAGCAGGTGCTGTGCCTTGCAGTTCTATACCAACACACTCGCTGTTGGTCACACCACTGAGTTGTTGGAATGCTGCTTCCTTACACTCCCTGCCTGCTGAGTTTAGAGTGTATGGAGCTACAAGAAGAAAGCAGCATAAAGCCTTTGGGTCCACTGCCTGAGTGAGAATGTACATAACCTTGTGCTCCTGAACCAGACCCAGGATGGCTGTGAGAAACAGCAGCTGCCGCTACTGCTTCTCCCACCGCTGGCTGACACTGCGGGCCTGTAAAATGAGCAGTGACTGCTGGAGACTGCACTGCATCTGTGGGACAGTCACCAGCAGTGGGTGAAAAGCTTTCAGATGAGGAGGATCACCTCCAAGCCTGCTTCTGGGACCAAATGGTCGTCTTTGTCATCAAGGCATGGCAGGAAAAGGGCAGGGGACACTGTTGCTCCCCCATCTAGCACCTATTCCATGACTGCTACTACCTTTTTACCTCCCAGGGCTCTAGTCTGGTGTCCTCACAGACCAGTGAGGGACTCTCTGGGAAGTCTTGAAACAGTTTGTAGAGTTCAGGGCACTCTATTGTGGGCAAAACAGGCACACGCTTTTCAGGAAATACAGGATAATTTTCGGAGTGCAGGTCATCAAATGGGAGATGCTGCTGACCTCCTGCATCAGGGCTATAAGCTATGAATGGTTTAACTGTGCCTTTTCTCCTTGTAGGGCAGAGCTGGAATATGCACTTAGTCATCTCAGTGGAAGATAAGAGATTGTAGAAAATACTTGAATGCAAGCGTACCCAATCCTGCGTACCCAATTGAAGCCTGCTCTTCCTTACAGTGTCTGCAAGGACGAGCCTTACTAGCCACACTGGAATAGTGAAGAATGAAATCTGCAGCTATTACATGCCCATTTTGTCACACCCTTTGTCAGTGGCTGTGGTAACTGGATGGGAGCCTGGTATGAGTAGAGTATGCATCCACACTTCCTTTACTAAGATAAATGCTGCTTAAATTAAAGATAACAGATTAGAATTCCTGAACTATAGGAAAAATGAAATCAATTTACAAAATTGTTTTCTTAAATTCAGGAATTCTGACTCTTTCCCTTCTACTTCTCTTTCTCCCACAAGAATGTCAAGAACTGTTTTCCTCATGGATAGTCACTGTTGCTACCACTTTGCCTCTGCTTACTCCCTTCACACCCTTCAGCTATTACCTCCCTTCATCACATCATGCCCTGTGCCACACTCTGGCTTGGAGCTTTTCTCTCCTGTTCAGACACTGACTTTCCTCTGTCCTTCCACTTTCTTCTTCCCAGTTTTCAAGGCACACCTGCCCTACACGAGTACCTTTGTTTCAGTATGCTCTCAATAGACCACCCTGCATGCCTCACAGGGCACTGCTCTACAGGACTATATTAGTGTCAGGACACTTTTTCTTCTTTCACACTTGGCAGTGAGCTCAGTGACACACGATCTTATTCTTTGATCACCTGTGACTCTATCAATAAGTACATTTACATCTTTGATGAGAAAAGCAGTGTGTTGCACCTCTTCCCCAGAAAATTTCCAGGTTGAGGTGACCAGCTGCACTTTCTCCTGTCTAGAGGTTAATTCCTCAGTTCAGGTTTCTCCCTCTTCCTTTCCCCCAGGTGCACTCACCTGGCATAGTAGCCTGCAAATCTAAGCAGAGACCAGGAAACAGTACCAGAGACATGCCTTTAGCCATCCAGTTGTGGATGTGGATATGTTCATAACAAAAAATAATTTGAATTTTAGGACTGCAGCTTGTAATAGATGAGGCACAAAGTGAAACCAGCACAGGCCACACAAAGAATAAAGGTATGGGAGGCACTATGGTCCATAAGATAAATAATCTGTTGGGACTAAGAGGAAAAGGTGGAGAGAGATGGTCCTTAATTACTCTTCCTGAAAGGAGCCACCTGTGGGTTGAGCACAGCACGTCCCTGTTAGACAGTGAGCACAGTGAGAGCAAGATACCTGCTTCACTGCTGTCGGGAGTCAGAGTGTTTCTCCCCTGCCAAGACCGAGACCTGTAACAGTATGGGGCAGCTGGGGACAGCAGAGGGATTTGGATCGAGGTAGTTCCAGATGAAGCTGCCAGGTTAGACATGGAGCACTAACAGAGCAGCAAACAACAATAAATCATGAGCGCTGGCATAGTCTGCCGGAGCTGAGCTGTGCACTCAGCCATTCTTCAGGCTCCAAGCCTCAATGTGTCTGTCCAACGGCTTGCAATCGCTTAACCTCTGATGCCCATCGGTCTTTGTACTTCAGGTCCATTGATGCTGCAGGCGGCAGCTGAGTGGGGGAAGGAGGCGTGAGCATGACCATGATATGGCTTTATTAGCATTAAAGCAAAAAGAAGTGAGAACCAACATTAGGGATTTATGAATGTTAGCTTTGACCTATCCAGGGAGTTGATTAATGTCCTAATTATCTCAACCCAGCAGGATTCTTCTAGGATTCTCCCTCCTGCAGCTGAATAGCTTTCACAGTATTTCAAGGTTTCCTGTTTATTGCTAGAATTTAAATTTTTTTTTTTGTTTTTCCTTCTGTCAAGGAAGAGGGCAAAAATCTAAAATGCATGCTGAATACAGAAGCTCCCTAACAGTGTTTCTGTATATGTTCCATATTTATTCTAATTCTTCTGCCATCAACATCTGAGGTGGGTAGCAGAGGTTTTTCTGAAATACTCCTGCTATTTTTTTTCCTTCTTTAAAAAAACAAGTGGGGTTTCCTTGCAAGATATTTCACCAGTTTCTTAGTAGTCCTCAGATTTAAGCTTGAAGATATGGACATTTTTTTTTACATCAGCAGTGGAATCAAGGACCAAAAAGATTTAGCAAACATGGGAAGCAGCCTGTCTGGGCTTTCCTTTCGATCACATTGACATGCATTGTAGTTCATTCTTGTAATTTCTAGCTTCAACGTTCACATTGTTGTTTTGGCATTACAAAGCCTTTTTCTAAAGTTTTCATTGCACTTTCCTGGACAGGGCACAGGAAACTGCCAAACTAAAATACAGTCCTTGAAAAGAAAATAATGGAATATACCAGCTGGGATTACAGAAGTAATGAAAATATCTGACTTTACTTTTTAAGGAGAAGGGAAGATTATTATGATATTTTTTGTTTGTTTTAAGAAACTCTACCTTAGGCATATCTTCAGTATTCTTTTTTTCATTTAGAATGACATAAAGTCAGAGTTCAGAGATCAAATTTTCCCCTGTTGTAGATGAAGATGTGCAGTCCTGAGGTGAACTGAATGTGACTGTAAGCCTTTCACATGTCAGATTGGTTGCTCCAAACTACTCATGTTTCCTGAAAAAAGCTAAAGCAAACATGAAGTTCTTGAAATATTTATTTAGTTTTATTCAATTGTTAATAAAGTTCACTGAGGGTTTTTCTAATTTGAAATGCAATGCCAAAACAACCCCTCCAATTTAAAAAAAAAAAAAAAAATTCCTACAAAAAGCTTCAGTATTAGAATTCTTCATCTTGACATATTTGGCCTGTGTTTTGTTCTGAAATCTTGTTTTATTGAGTATATTAGTCACATATAGGATTTTTAATTGGTTTAGGATTACTAACCACTGATCACTGTTAATCATTGATACTTATTTTGATGGTATCTTCAGAATTAAAATTTGAAGAATGCTTGACTGATGAATATTGGTTCCACCTTTGACTCTACTCCTTTCACAGCAGACTGATTGGAGGAATCCAGAAAAATATAAACGCAGCTTGAGCAGCTGGTCAGGTTATTATTGCAATAGTTACTGACACCATAGTTGATCTAGATCTTAGGTACCTGGTTACTTTTGAAGGCGATAGTACTTGAGTGTCTGAATGGCCAGAGCCATCTGGACACTGTAGTTTATCTTTCAACTACTTCTCTTTCCTGAGATAAAGATATTTTTCTGTTGGTAGATGTACCCTGAACACTTTCAAAACCAGTCCTGTGTTTAGATTAGTCCCTCAATAGTTTGCCCAATAAATCATAAATATCTCCTATTTCATTGGGAATTCCAGTTTCTTCTAACACAGCTTCAGTTTTCCTGAGGTTTATTCCTTTCTTGCTACTCCATTTTCCACCCCCAAAGCTGTTTTTATATTTCTCACTGTGGCACTGCTGATTAAGAGCTCCCCCATGAATCCAGCTTGGAACCAGCTTCTCTTTATAACTCTGCCTTTGAACAATTCTAAGGTTGTCCTTAAAAATGACTGTCTGTATTTGACATTATTATCAGCATTAATGAAAATGTGGAATTAATTGTTGTATAGTTTGCATGTTTATAGTGCAACAGAAGCTGCAATGCAGTTTGATTCTGTTATCATTCCTGCCTATCCTTGACCATATCTGTGAAATAGAACAGCTGTCTATGTGCAATTATGTGCAAAGCAGTAAAAGGAAAAAAAGATTGCATTTTTAGCTCCAGCAGCATCATGACCATCATTACCAATAGCAAGGGTTTCCATTCAACCACATTGAAGTTCCACTGAAAAGAATACAGTGATGAAATTTAGACAGAGTTTGGACAAATATTGATTCAAGCAGACAGATTCAGGCTACATCCACCGAGGGCATCCTGGAAAGGACAAAGACGTGATAGAGAAAGAACAATTCACTACACAAAACCCTTTCAAAAAGACAGGTAACTGAAAGTAACTGACCTGAAGACATCCGTAACAGACCATCACAGAGAATACAAAAGGCTTAGGGAGCAGACACTGGCCAAAACATGCAAAGTTACTGGCTCAGCTACAGGCTTGAAGACTGGGAGGCGGTGAAAACTGACTTGTGTGGCTGTTTAAAACAGCATCAGAGCAAAAGCCTTTTTATAAGTTTTCCTATTTTATAAGCTCTATATGTTCTGCCTTTTTAGTTAGCCTGAATTTATGATCCCCCAAATCTCCCTAGCTCCCAGCCAAGTCTCTTTCAGTCTATGAGGAGGAGCTCTTGGTCGCTTCTTGCTACAAATATACTACACCTCACCCTATTGTCAAATCAAGAGGCCTCTGCAGCTCCAAATAATACCCTTTCTCTTACCATGGCATCAGGTAGTGCAAGCCATAGCCTGGAAAGTGATGAAGGGAGAATATGGGCATGAGACTTCTGGTTTAGTGCTAGGGTATTGGGCAGAGGAGGCATGCAAATATGTGCAGCATTAGCTAAACTGCTAAATGGAAATATTCTTTGGCATGCGGCTGTGAGTTCTTTTGGAGCATTCAGTTGCATCAAACTAGAGACAGGGATTGTTCTAACCATTTAAATTTGTAGTTGATTGTCTTTCAAATAGCCAAAATTGTTTAATTTACTTGTTTAGGAAGAGCCAGAGGAGGTTGATCATGTGTAATTCTCTCTGAATACTTGATATTCCTTGTTACTGACACATGATGGTGACTGGTAAGATAAATCATACGGTATCATGGATTAAATGTCTTCTCGGCTGCTGAAAACAAGAACTATGTATTGGTTTTAATTTAGAATGTGTTTTTGTAACTATTCATGAAGCCAATGAATACCTTGGATATTACTTTTCCTCTTTGTGTAAAAGGCTCATAATGTTTTTATAAGGAATTTGTCATTTTGAAGTCCTGTTTGGCACATAATTTGTGTATGGTGTCAGGTATATTTCTGCATGTGGATCTTTTCACCATAGCAAAGAAGCCATATGAAATTTCACACCCAGAATAAGATGATGGGAATTCTGCCTCACTTCAGCAATTTGGTTATTAGAAATTGAACCTTAATTCAACAAAAATTTGTATGGGTAGAGTTTTTAGAGTTTAGCAGGACTGTTGACACGATTAAAGTTTCAGAATGTGCATTAGTATGTTGCTGAACCAGAGCCACAGGGGATGTGATGGTACTTTCTTGCTTATCTGTCTTTATGTATATGAATATCATAGACTATTCATGACTTCTTTGCCCTTCTTAACAAGAAAGAGAGGTTAAATACCCAGGCTGCAGATATTTTGTTTTGATGTAAAAAACCCCTTTATTATCTGAGATCTTGTAGTAATTAAAATGTGTATCAAATGTGCAAACAGTTGCTAGTTGGTGGGGGTTTTCTTTTGGTTTTGCTGTTNGGGTTTTTTTTTTTTTTTTTTTTTTTTTTTTTTTTTTTTTTTTTTTTTTTTTTTTTTTTTTCTCCTTTTTCTTTCCCTTTAAATGCCTGAACTGGTTAAGCAATGTTTCTGTACTTTAATTAGACAGTAGAAATCTATGAGACTGCCTTCATTTGGCTTTCAGCTGTTTACTTTGCGTCAGTAAAATCCATACACTTTAAAGGAGATCTCAACTATAATTAAAAGTGTTATTGAACTAAACACAATTACCAATGTTTATCTCATTATGTAATGCTGCTGGCACAAAAAAAAAAAAAAAANTTTTTTTAAATGTGGGGGAAAAAAAAAAAAAAAAAAAAAAAAAAAAATTCAAACTTGTTTACTTTTTTGGCATTATTGTTTTGCAAAGTTTAAAACAATACCTGTAATTCAGTCAGGTAATGACAATTACTGTTTTCAATCCTTGGGAAAACTTGGTACCCCTGAAGTTCATATGTTACAGCTAAACTCTAGCTGTTATGGCATATTGAATTAAAAAGAGCACAGAACTGGGAAACTGCAGACATTGGTATTTTTCCCCAGTACATCTTCCACTGGTATTTGACATATTGCGTACCGAAAGACAAAAACAGGTAATTTTCTGGCTGCTAGAAATGCTTCACTGAATTTTGAAATGTGATAGGATAGACATAATAATGTATGATGGGTGAAGTTCTTTTGAGCTCTAGGTACCAATAAAAAAGTTTAAATGACATATTGTATAGGAAGGAACAGCAAATGGAAGTCATGTGCACATGAAAGACTTTCCTCTTTACTCTTTTACTTATAATGCCAAGAATTATCACAGATATTAGATATAGGTAAAATACAGAAATATAAAGTGCTCCTCTAAATAGATAGTGCCTAATTTTCCAGCTAGTTTATTATTTCTTCAATCTCAAGTGACTGATAGCTAAAATCCAGTGACACATGTTCAGCCAAGAACTTCCGTGGAGACACCTTTTGCAGAGGACCATCCTAATGGGGACCAGTGAGCTTTAGTGACCGGTTTCTTCTCCCCACTTCATGCCAGCGCTCAGTGCTGTCCTGCCTCACCCCAGCTTTCCCACTCTGTGATTGCACCTCCCCTGTGCCACTGGGACATTACAGCAGTGCTCTGCAGCCAGCACAGCCCTCGTTGGACCCCTGTCCCATGCAAGAGGCCCATTGCACAGCAGCAGTAGGCACAGGGCAGATTAAGACTTAGGTGGACCAAAGATATTCCCCATAAGCGAGCACTTCAGTTGCCTTTCTGTCTTGCCATTTACCAGGTGAACCAAATGCATGTTCATTCAAAGAAGCTGAGAGATCAGATTTAAGATTTGCAGACTTGAGCTTTACATCATGGAAGTCTTTGATTGCATTGCACACCAGCACAAATGCTGGCAACTAGCAAACTCTGCCCGGGCATGGGAAAATAGCAGACAAATTATGTCTCATGTATTTCTCAACTTATAACTTTCTCTCAAGGAGGTGCTAATTTTTTGTCCCTGGGGATCTGTCCTGAAGATGTTATCTACATCTACACTGCCCTAACAGACCTAAAAGGTGGCTCCTACAGAGTGGCCCTTATGAGAGAAATGAGCAGTTCTTACACAGTTGTGCATGGCGCAATAAGGATTGGGGTTGAAAGTGTGCTTCCTCTAATGATGACTATCACAATTGCCTTTTTATGAAAGAGATACCTTCAGCTAACCATTATATAAAAAAGAAATTGCAAGTATTTTGAACTCAGCTGCAGCAAAGTAAATTTACCTGATTTTACTGAATGAATAACTAAGCTCAAAACACTGCAAGTTCGAGAAAAATCAACTCAGATGGGTAGAAATAATTTGAAAACAAAGTAGGGCCTCTTGAACACTGGCAGTTATACATATTGCAGAAAGTTTTCTCACTAGTTACTGACACACTCCAAAATAAGCAAGTATCTCTGTGCTGTGCTGACAACAACACTAGGTTTCATGGGCCAACCACTGCATGAGAAAATAACTTCTAAGAGGGAAACTGTTCTCAGCTCAAAGTCAATAGCCTTGAATAGGAGCAGTTGTAAGATAGATAGGTCATTCTAATTTTATGACTGATGTATCCCTAGAGCTGTGGAGTCATGGGGAACCTTATTAAAGGATCTTTGTTAACATGTCTCAACTGGCTATATTAATTGCTATATATTGCGTAGAGGGGGAACAATCACCATGAGCTGAAATCCTCCAGAAATACCCACATTTCCCACTGGTATCTTATTTTCCTCATGTTCAAGCAGTACAACAGCCATGCAAATGAGGAAAAGATGAATCTGAAACTTGTGGTGAGGGACAGCCCTGAACGGCAGATCTGAGCTGCAGATCTCTGTGAGAAGCTGCCATGCCTTACTCTCTGTGCTTCATCATCATCACCAAAGCTGAAGCAATCTCAGCAGCTTCTAATGGCATGAATATTTGTGCGTGTGGTTTCAAAACCATTTTTATCACAAAATGCTGTAGTAGTAGTAGTTCTTACCCTGTGAGTGTGTAGACACTATCATCATGACCTATCAAACTAGATTCAGATGTATTGTGTTTCCAGCCTCTTGGAGAAATGTGGAAAGATTATTTTGGGGGTTGGTACAGATATCAAAACAGTGTGTCACAACTGGAACTGTTTCTTGCTAGAGCATTAATTCTATGTATTTACTTTCATGTGTGGCATTGGGAGTTGATTTAATTTTTTTGACATTGGATTTCCTGAGCAACTCTTGTGTCCACTTAAACTTTTATTTTTTTCCATTTTCAGATGTCTGTGTATTATGTAGTACTCATTGAACCTTTCTGCAGAGTCAATTTAAGAAATTATGTGAAGAATTCAACGTGAGGGAACATTCATATTTTTCACATTTAACTGCACATTAATCATACTAATTTGCAGGTGGATTCTTATCATCCCTTTTTCAGATCCCATTTAGATATACTACTATTGAGCACATGTCCAAGGCTCTGCTTTATTTGGGACTCACTATCCCTTCTGATTTACAGTCCTGGGGTTATAATTAGTTGTTTATGAAATATGCTATTATTGTCACATAAGATTCTGGGGTCCCAGAGGTTATTCATACAGCAATCACTCACTCCCTGTGAAAATAATACTTAAATAAATAATCATTCAAGAAGTTTAGAATGGTGCACCTCTTTGAGGAGAAAAGAATTTTAATAGTATTTTTATTTGCAACAAAAAAGTCTCTTTAAAAGGGGGATTACTCTGCAAGCAAAGCAATACAATTAACTAGTACTCAGAATTATTCCTTTTGAAATTCAGTAGAGGGAATATTAAAATATCAAGAGAAAGCAAAAGCAAATCATTTAAAATGTGTTTAAAACAGCCTAATTCTTCCAGTTATAGGACGTTGGTTTTTTATGTGGGAGGATACATCAAAAGCTGTAAGTTTCATTTTCCCTCAGTTGCAATGCTGCAATACTCTCAGAAATTTAACACAGGATGGAGAAAACCTGTTGTTAACCTCAGTACATTGAATGAAATAACATTTGAGACCCTTCTTGTACGACATTTCCACAGATGTCTTAGCATAATCCTCTCCTATTATTCTCTTTTCAGCTAAGGGTATTTCAGGTTAAAAAGTTTTGCATTTTGTCTTTGGGACTTTACTTTTTTTTAAAATATACTGTGGATTTGTGCTTTTGGAGGATACCTGGAGAGCTGAAATGGAACACTTCACTGTGAGAAGATACAGACATCTGAAAGGAGGATAGGTCTCTCTGTTTAATGATTGTTTATTTTGAATTTCAGAAAATAATAAGGAAAGAGAGGGAATTATATAGGTTTCTTCTTCTCTCTCTACAAGTCCTTTCTCAATGACAGAATAAGTACAACAGTATATGCAACAAGAAAGATCTCACTTGTTACATTGATATGCACCTTCATTATTCTACTTTTTGTATTTAAACATCTTAACCTTTTAAAATCAACGTATATTGCATTAATAGACATATGTCTAGATTTGAGCTAAGAAAAACAATTGACTTTGGTTTTCTATATCAAGTTACTCAGCAATTCAGTACTGCTTTCTGAAAGAGAAAGAAGTGGGGTTTTTCTTTCCTTTTGCTTTTGGGGAAAAAAAAATTATTTAAAATAAATAGCTTGAGTTTGATAATAATATTTAAAGGTGGATTTTCATAACTTTTTTCCTTTCAGTGTCACAACTTATCACATTTAAACGTGTTACTTTTCATTTTTCTTCTTTTTTTTTTTTTTCTTTCATTTGGTCTGCTGTATTAATTTAAGATGAAAATCCTTTCTGAGCCTGCTGATGAATTGGGAATTCATTGCCTTAATTGATGCATTGATTAAAAACTTCTTGCTGGAAAATGAAGACTCATTCAAAGTATGCTGTACAATTTGGGACTGTTTGGGGACTGAAAGCCTCATTAAGAGAGAACTGTATTAGCTCTGCTTTATGGAGGGAAAGTGTTAAAATATAAGAAAAAAGTCAACTTTAACAATAAATTGTGGGACTTGAAGACACAATATATAATCAAACATCCATAAATCTGACAATTTTAAGACATGAGACTGAAAAATTTAATGAATTAATTGTTGGAGTTTTAAAAAAAACTCTAACAATATTGCCTGAATTTCTTGTGCAAGCATTCTTTGCCAGTTATGTTAGATTTCCTAGATCTTTTCCCTTCTGTGGGTTGTGGGTTTTTTGGTTTTTTGGTTTGGTTTGGGGGTTTTTGTTGTTTTTTGTTGTTTTTTTTTCTTTTTTCTTTTTTCTTTTTTCTTTTTTCTTTCATTTCCCTATTTGCTCATATTGTACTGTTACTCAAATTTCTTCTTTGGTGGACCGTTCTGGGAATTAATTGGAGGTTTTATGCACTTAGGTGAGAGAACAGCTTGCCAGGATGGTCATATGCAGATGCCATTAAACCATGGAGATGTGGTAGAAGGTGAGGAAAAGAAAGCAATAAATAAAAGCAGTAAATACTATTTTCTTTAACTATTTTATCACAAACAAAGAAGTCTTTATTTACAGTTAAGGTGATTGCAATAACATAGCCTTAGACTCTTAGCACTGACTGCAAACAAGGCTCAGAATTTCTGATTTAAAGCATCTGGTCCAACCTGACTGTATTTGTTAGTTTTTCTTGAAAGAAAGATTTTTCTTTCTCCCTTGGAGTTAGAGGGTGACAATTGTACCTATGGGATCACAGATGGAGGTTAAGAAGAAACTGAAGATTCACAGCACATGACGGTGTGGAAGCAAAAGCTATTTAATGGAGATATGGAGACGGATGAGCATCTCATGGCTCACAGACACTGTGTCCTGTCAGACACGGCCGTCTTCCTCACTCCCGTGCCCCGAAGTCGCACAGCCTGGGAGGCACTAATGAAGGCAGACCCCGGCTTCGGTGTCACCACGTAACCGAGTCCTGCAAAGGAAGGATTTGGAGCAGGCAGAGTGTAGAAATGCTGTCATTGCTGGGGAATAAAAATCTCTATGCGGTTGCTGTTAAGGAGAAATTGTTCCTGAAATGAGGTCACGCAGCGGACTGGTTCTTTCCACAATTTGCTGACTGCTTTCACACAGCAGTGACAGTAAAATGTGAGTGTTTTTGAAATATAAGTTCAGAACAGGCCTACAATATGTTTTTCAGGAACAGGACTAGTAGAAAGGCAATAAAAAATTGGATAGGGGGTGGCTAGTGTTAGGGAAGAGTGTTATACAATTATAGACGTGGATTAAAAACTGCAGTGAAGATCAGGGCCTGCTTCACAAAATAACAGCCTGGGGAGAAGAGCTCTTCCCCTTCATATATATAACTATATGATATATATCTAATATATATATACACACTACAATTTTAATAAAAGACTGTCTTCAGAGCCCTCTATACATTTATGCCCTGCTATGCCAGATGCAGAGGAATGGACATTTATCCTCAAATGGTGATGGGAATAAAGGGCAAGCAGAACCACTCAGCATGAAGAGGGCAAGGAAAAATTATCACCTTCAAGACAGACGTCTGCTGGGTTATAGTGACTTCCCTAGCCAGTTTGACCTTGGGAACCAGATAACTGTCTTCCACAGGACAGAGACTGCATCATGTTTATAAGTAACTTTTTTTAACATATCTTCAGTTTACTCACAAAGCATTAAAAACCTCAGTTTTCTGTGCAGAAACAAAAATCAGTATCAAGTCTGGAGGAAACAGCACATCAAAAAATAATGAGCTACTTGGCTACACAATCCATTCAGGGTGTTATCAACCGAGGGGCTGTGAGTCTCCCAGTTGGAACTGTGGCCTGAAAAACAGCACGGGGGATTTAGGATGCTTATCCACTTGTTCTGCTTAAAGGGAGCTTCAGTAAATTACAAATTGACTCACAGCTGTGTTCTACAAGATATTTGTTTCATTCAGCTGTGTTAATGTCTCAGACCTATGGTCCAGGAGCATGGCTCATAAAATGCAGCAACAGATTGGTGTTTAGCCTGCTGGTTCTATGATTATTAATGTATTGGGATTTAAGTTGTAAGGGTATTTCTTCAATAAGACCCAAGCCCAAGCACTGCTCAGTTGCCTGTATAGCATTCAAGCAGGGCAGCCCAGTGCTGGAATGGGCAATAATACCCTGCCGCAGAAAACTTGCCTCTGTAAGTTACAGAGTGACTTGTGTTTGCTGGCAGAGTGGGAAGAGCAGAGCAGGAGCAACTTGGGGCAACATCTGTGCCACAGCTGGAAGATTCAAGCCCTGTTGGCAGATGAGGAAGATAGAGGTCTCAGTGCCGACTGACCTGGAAATTAAACTGGGCACAGGGCTAGACACGTACAGGGATAGACACAGGGCTAGATATTTAGGCCATTGACTACAAAAGAAGAAAAATAAATCCTCAAGTAGAAATAGGCACCCATACAGAAAAAAAGGTATGTAAATTTTGTATGCAGGATGGTGACATTGGCAAGGAAGTCTTTTTTCCAGACTGTCAAGTACTGTCAGACACCTCAGTGGGACTCACTAAAAAAGCTGTGGTTTTAAGGCTTGTTAGGGCAGTATGGAAATAATCACATTTCTTTTTTTTTTTTTTTTTCTTTTTTCTTTTTTCTGTCTTGATAGCACCAACAATATTGCAAGTGATGTAAAATGGACATTCGTTTTTACCGGCATAACAAGACTATGGCAAACACAGACATACTACAGCTGTTGAGAAGGTTGATAGGTGTGTTTCACGCTGAAAGTACAACATCTTAATTCAGCCAGAGCATGCAGTAGACCCTAATAATGGTGAGAGTGGAGTTTTGCTTTGCTATTAGAACAGCAAGAAGTGCACTGCACAAGCCAGGAAGCACCCTAAGGTAGCAACTCTGCACTTGGTACAGGTGCAGGTCTTCTTTTGTAGCCATGGAATTTTATACACATGTCCACTTTGTCTCTTCAGATTTCAGAAGCAGAAAGAATTACCAGGAAAATGTTTACCTACTATTCACAAGTCAGTACATGGGCACTTACTGAGTAACTGACAGCATTCACCACATCTAGCCAGTTACCTGTGTGGTCTTTCATCTTTTCTTACAATTCAAATTAGATTCATGCTGCACCATTCACCAGACTATTCTCAACCTACTTCACCTTGCTAATTGCTTAGGGCCATGTCTTAAGTGGGAAATGGTGATTAAGAGTGGTTTTAAATGTGGAAAGTTGTCCGCAGGTGTCAGTAGAACTTTAAAAAGCAGAGGAAAGAAACTGTAACATAGGAAAATGACAGTTATACAATTAACTATGAAACCTCTTCAGACAAAATGCACATTAATTAGTAAATTTAGTAGAAGCATTGACCCCAATGGAATATCTATTAGACTTTTCCTTAAAACATTTAATCTAACCTTGTACTGTCTGAGCACTAATCTAGGATCCGAAAGATGACAGATTTTTATTCAACAAATACTTTTAGATCCAACATATTAGAACTACATTTGTTTTTAAAAATCTAGAATGATACAGGTTTCTGTATTTATTGATTCCTGCTTGGTATTACTTTATTTTTGTTTTATATGATAAAATTGTTTTGTTACACTTTTACAAGTAAAAATATTATATGTATTAATAACAATTATATTGTGGTAATTTTGATCATATAGTCAGCCTTTTAAATCTGCAGGTTTATATGACACTGGTCAACTGCACCAATAAAAAGCTAGTAGATAATTTCTAATTGTCTTTTCTTTCCCTCTTGATAAGTGCATTAATGACACTTTCCACTTAACATATTACAGTAAAAACATGAAGTTTACAAAGTTCACCTCTATACCTCGGCCTTCCTTTTTTATAGCCAGTTTGTTTCAGACAAGCACCTGGAACTTAGGTTGAGTTGTACTTGGTACTCTGCAAATACAAACTCTCTCAGTCTTAACAAGATAGGAATAAACAGATAACAATTTTCAAGCAACCCAAACATTATGTGCCAAAACAAGTGAGTGTATGGATTATGTTTGACTACCAAGCCTTGCCACAGGTAGCCCTTCTGCAGCTGCTCTGTGAGGGACATCCATGGCTTCCAGCTGATGGGACAAACAATGGTTGCTGGAGAGCTCATTGCTTTTTGGGATGTGGCAAGACCATAGTGCTGAATAGCAAAGGCTCAATTTTGGCAGAATAGAAGGATGCTTAGGTGAGTGTGCAGCAAAAATGAAGCAGATCATTCCTTGATACAGGCTCCTCTGTGCTGGTTAGACAACATACAGACACTTATTAATAGCTTAACATCCTAATGTGTTACAGGACCTGCAGCAAAACCTGAGGTTTAAGTAAAGATAGATAAATGCTATTAATTTAACTATATTATTATTAGTATTAGTATTAGTATTAGTATTAGTATTAGTATTAATACCATTCCAATCTATTTTAGAGAAGGGAACTTGGGGTTTTTACACTTGAGAGAACTGATCCTGTCTTGGTGTGGAAATGATTGAAATTCTTTCATAGGTCAGGAAACATCATTTTCAATATCTATATGAAGAGTACAATATAGTAGCCCCCAAGTATTCAGCATTTCTGAGCCAGATCCCCTAAAGAACAGAGGAGGGAGTTAACAAAATGAGAGTAATTTTTTTTTTTTTTTTACAGCTTGGTTATATTTGCCTTCTTGCTTTTCAATCTTTAGTGTAAATTGATTCATATTTGCAAAATTTTCTCTAAAACTAGGGTTAGAGGAGGTTGAATATTTGTTTTATTCTAAATAAACCAAGATTCTCAGGTATGAAATTGTTCTTAAAGATACTGTCTATTCAATTGCATGATCTGCTGTCTTATCTGACCTGGGGAAGCAATTGCTGTTTTCAACATGAAGCCAGCTTCTTAACATAGGCAACTCTATGTTGTTCTTTTTTCTCTGCTGAGCTGTACACATTACATCTTAAAGTCACAACCAAATGTAACAGGTCAAATTCTTTGTCTTTGGTAGTCACTGAAAATTAAAAGAAAACTTAAATGAGGCTAAAATTTTACTTAATGAGTCCCTATGAAATGATCCCACAATCAAATGTATGTGCTTCCACTAACATCTACCAGTTGGGATGGCAAGGTTAGGTTAGCGGTTGGACTTGATGATCTTAAAGGTCTTTTCCAACCTAGATGATTCTATGATTCTATTCTATGATTCAGTTCACAGGTAGTAAGAAGAACCCCCTCTGAGAACATATGTTTTATCTACCTTTTTCCTTGCACCATTTTCAAAGAGTTGTCTTGATCGCTTCCTGTGTGCCTGACGGAAAACTTGGGCCCTTGATAGAAGTAGATAAAAATCTAAAGCAGACTTCATATAAGGTCCTGAATGCACCCCGAGGACGTGTAGAGAAGGTGCACTTTGTCTACGCCGGCCCTCCTCTGGCTTGCAAATACTTGCAGATTGCCAGGGCTTGAGTCAGGGAAACGACGCTTGCACCAGTGACTGTGAGGGGGCACCTCCAGGCCCAGCATTTACGGGGCAAGATAAAGCTGCGTGCTTTTTACCAGAAGCAAAACAGGGCTCCTGAGTTATGAGGAGGTGAACAATGAGATTCATGGAAAGGCTGAAGTAATTTGACTGTACATGACCAAGAAGAAAACACGACAGAGCCTAGAATCAAAGACAGGATTTCTGTGTTGCTCTCTAAATTCAAAATGAGCCCCTCTGTGCCAAAAATTCTTAGGAATAGCTTATGGAATATAAAACTGTTTGCTTTTATCTGACTGTTTTTGGTCTAAAATGCTGTAGTTCATTTCTTTTTTTAAGTGGATGCCTTTAGGATTTTGAATATAATTAAAACATAAATATCTCAAAATAAGGGGAGAGGGGGAAAATCAAGTTGAACAGTTACGAAAGTTATGTATTTTTGTTATTAATTGTCAATTAATGGTATTTACAAACTGTTCATTTAATTTAAAAAATATTTTTAATGCAAATGCTAATATGAAATTCAAGAACAAATTTAAGACATTTCCCATTAGTAGATGTGGTAAGCAGAACCATGGGAACCTATTTAAATATTAAACAGTGTTTCATTAGATAAATGGATTTCATTTAATAAATGAACATATTTTGGTTTAATTGACTGCCTTTGCAATTGGAATATTACTACTGTTGGTTTGAAATTATAGTTTTGAAACAATCACTAGCTAGTGGCTCTCAGTTCTTTTAATGAGTTATACTAAGAATTACTCAGCCTTTCATACAAGTGTCCACTTCTTTTGAAGTTCTGATCCTTTATAAATAATTATGAACTAGCTTGAAATTGTGTTATAAATTACTGTAGTGAAGTTTGCTGTATGAAATGTGTTCCAAATTAGATAAAAACCCCTTGAGTTTATAGAAAAAAATATCCTCATCAACTTTTAAAAACATTCTATGTCAAAACCTAACCATTGATACAGAATTTGAAGGGGAAAACCCTATCATGATCTCCCCTTTCTCTTAGGTTATGCTGCACTAACCATTTTTTTGATTAAAAAGTCATGGCACAGGAAGAATGGACATCATATGCAAAGAAAAACAAAACATCTCTTTATTAGCTTTTCCTGAGGGGGAATTCAATTACACTTTTTTTTTTTTTTTTTTTAAGATAAATGTTACATGAAGTAAGCATCTTCTCTCAGAATTAAAAGCTCCTTTTGTAATAATTTTATTTAATCTTGGTCCAATATGATTCCTCAAGTCATTTACCACCAAAAAGTTTCATTCCAAGTGCTTGAATCCAGTTACAATTTGCAGTTGGTTGATTGTAAGTAAATCTCATCTCTCTGCATTTTTATACCAATTGAAAAATGAGATGCTGGTCGCAAGGAAGGCTTCATATTGGTCACAAAGTTTTGGAAAGTGAGTGAACACAAAATTCACATTCTCTACGAGTTTCATCAATAACAGTTTTAAGAGAAAGGTGCGAAGATGACTGGGAGTGATTTTCCAGCCAATTATCTTTATTGACTAAGCAGTAGGACAACAACGTTTCCAGTACATATGAGGGCTTTGAAGCCTGTTGTTTTGTAAAGTTTTCTTCTTCTTCTTCTTCTTCTTCTTCTTCTTCTTCTTCTTAATTGCCTCTTTTTTTCCTTATTTTTAATTTTATTTTTTCCAGATGAATAATAATCATAAAACCTGATAAATTAGATCCATAATTTCAATGTCTTTTTGTGACACAAGGAATATAACTGTATTTCTAACAGGATTCCTATGTCAAGAGAACTGTCTTATCAATATCAGAAACAGACATAAAGACAATGTTGTGAAACAGTTACAGATTGTTAAAATGGTCTCTTTAACACATTTAAAGAACTTATTCAACACAACAATGATCAAATGACTTAAACACTGCATCCATGGGTTCACAGAAGCATAGAATGGTTTAGGTTGGAACAGACCATAAAGATCATCTAGTTCCAAACCACCTACCATAGGCAGGGACACCCTCCACTAGACCAAGTTGCCCAAAGCCCCATCCCACCTGGCCTTGAANTGAGCCTTTCATTAACCAACAACCCCAAGTCCTTCTCCTCAGGGCTGCTGTCAATCTATTCGCCACCCAGCCTGTAGTTGTGCTTGAGATTGCCTTGACCCATGTGCAGTACCTTGCACTTGGCCTTGTTGAACTTCATGCACTTTGCACAGGCCCACCTCTCAAGCCTGTCTAGGTCCCTCTGGATGGCATCCCTTCCATCCAGCGCATTGACCACACCACACAGCTTGGTGTTGTTGGCAAACTTGCTGAGGGTGCACTCCATCCCGCTGTCCATGTCACCAACAAAGATGTTAAACAGTGCCAGTCCCAATACTAACTCCTGAAGAACATCACTCATCACTGGTGTCCGCTTGGACATTGAGCCATTCACAGTAACTCTTCGAGTGTGATCACACAGCCAATTCCTTATCCACTGAGTGGTCCATCCATTGAATCCATGTCTCTCCAATTTAAAGACAAAGTTGTCATGCAGGACAGTGTCAAATTCTTTGCAGAAGTCCAGGATTAATAGATTGCCTTCTCTAGTATAAGGGAAAAGGGCAGAAGGAGGCATGTCAGAAGTCATCAGTCACCATATATTACCCTTCCTATTTGAATTGCAGGAGATAGGAGGCAGATGTGATAATGTTTAAGTGAATCATGAAGGTAGACACTTCTCTTTTTTTAAAAAAGGAGAACTGTAGGATGCCTAAGCAAGGTATCAAAGACCCAGATGAGTCTCTATGCCCTGAAAGGTGCAGTGAGGTAGAGGACAGAAGGACACCATCAAGGTTCTAGGAGCTGGGAGTTTAAGAAGATTAAGAAATAACCCTAGAGAAGGAGAGGAAGAAGATGTGAATCTTGTGGGCCAAGGCAACTCAGTAGGGTATGTGCTGCTTGGTGTAACCTCTGTAGGAGGTCTGAGAAAAGCAGAATTGTGCCATCAACTGAAGGTCCCATGGAAGATTGCCATTTTTCTCCCAGATGGGCCAAGGCTGGTGAATGGGAGAACAAGGGTAGGTAAGCAGCATGTTCGACACTTCTGTGCAAGAACTAATGGAAAGCACAGTATCACAGGATTGGCCAAAAAAAGTCAAGTGGCTTTTACAAGCTATTGCTGGGACACAGAGATACCAGAGGAGTTTCTAGCAGTCAAGAAGAATTTGCCCTGTGATGGTTGTGTTGGACAATGAAATTCCAGGATAGGAAGGAAGAAATAGGTTGGATAAGGAAATCATAACGGATCTATATTTGCCACAATATAAATAAAATTCCCATCAAAAACAACTTGCAGTTACCTCATTAAATAGTTCCTCCAAATAAATAGTCCCTCCAAGCTCTTATGGCTGGGAGCTTTACCACATTAAAAGAAACTTAATAGTGATGGAGTTANTCTGCTGGTCATGCCTCTCTTGATGCAGCCCAGGATACAGTTGGATTTCTGGGTTGCAGGTGCATATTGCTGGGTCATGTTGAGCCTTTCATTAACCAACAACCCCAAGTCCTTCTCCTCAGGGCTGCTGTCAATCTATTCGCCACCCAGCCTGTAGTTGTGCTTGAGATTGCCTTGACCCATGTGCAGTACCTTGCACTTGGCCTTGTTGAACTTCATGCACTTTGCACAGGCCCACCTCTCAAGC